>VZSZ01002782.1:1295227-1362668 GCA_013398815.1 Ibidorhyncha struthersii
GACTGTAAGAAAACCCCATCCAGTCATCCAATTTGCTGATCATGAAGGCAAGAGATTTAAATTCAACATGAAAAAAATCTGTCAAATGCAAAGAAATCACCTGAAAACTGACGGGGGGTGGGGGGCCACAAACCTTTCAACTTATGTCAGTCACGGATCATACAGTATTTAAATATAACTACAGAGGATAGAAAACTTTCAAAGAGAAGCAAGATTTTTCAAATTGATGCTCTTTGTTTACAATTTTCTAGTCCTTGTTAAATTGAATTGTTCTGGAGTCTACTGAGCTTTTGTAATTGTAAACTTCAGGACCAGGTCTTTGTATTTGTTTAGAGCAGATAGTTGCAGACAGTGCTAGGACACTGTAAGTCTGTAGACTTCAAGATTAAAGACTAGGATTTTGCTACCTGAATGCATGTCAGTCAGAGGAAGAAGTGAGGCAAAATACAATTCTCTGATCCACGTGAAAATAGTTCCCGCAGCCACAGCTTTGACGGCTTCCAGAGCACCTATGTTTTGAATCAAGATCTTGAAGCATCCCATGAGAAGGCAGCTATCTTTATTTCAGGGATGCACCTATACTTGTCCAAGGTTAAGGCTTTAAAAAAAAAAAACCCAAAATAAAAAAAACCCGAAAACAACTGTGGTTTGAACATGGTGCGTAAATACTTGAACTGGGCAGTCAACCAACTATTCGACCTGCACTGTGAATACTTAAGCAAGTTGTCCTTTTGACTGTTATAGGCTATTAGTATCAAAATGTACAAGGGAAAAGTGAAAAAAGATTCTGATTCCGAGTCTCTCTGTCTTTTGTGGTTTCAGGCTTTTAGTGCTCCCACTGCTAGAGGCAGACAAAAAGATGAATTTTATCTATTATGCTGAGATGCCTTTGAGAATGAGGAAATCTCCTTTACCCTTTCTCCAGACCTGCAGGCAGAACACGTTTTCTGCTCATCAATCCTTTGCCCTTTACAGACAGTGAAAGGATATTGTCAAGTTCTTCTTCACCAACATGTCTAGACCGCATTGTAGCACGTCTGAATTGCACTATTTGTTAAGAGATGGAATATAAACTTTAGGAAAATGCGTATCAGCAGTGTTGCTAGAAAGGACTGAATAGTTCTCTTGCCTGATGTGACAAACTGAGATACATCTCTGAATTTGTAAAATCAATTTTGGTTTGGCTGGCACAAATACAGGCTGGGTGAGGCTGTCCCCGTATGAGCTGATTACTTCAATTTTATCCCAGGAAAGAAAGCATATCTTATGGAAAACTGACTTGGGGAAAAGGAGCGAAATAAGATTTTCATAAGTCTGAGCTTCCCTGGGGATCAGTCAGGAGATCATGTCTTATCAATATTCACTGAATGCTGAGCATACCTGGCTTCTGGATATGTAACATATAAATTTGCAGTCCCATGACAAGTATCTGGATGATTCTTTACTTGGAATTAGAACTATGAAATGGTTTACAAAGGCTATCAACACTGAATTACTCTTCCATACCAGAAGAATGTGTTTTATCAGCAGACTCAATAATTACAGAACAGCCCATAAGAGTATATGTGTGGAGAGTATTCATGCCCAGTTTATCCTCACTGAAGTATACAAATTAAAATAAAACAGGTTTTATATCTTTTAAATCTCTTTTTAAGAAGCACGTTTCTTCCTGTCCTGTTCAAAAGCACAGAGGTCAGTGCATATAGTTGAGGTACTCCACTGTTGAACAAAGTCCAGCTTAGGTAACTGGTTGATCTGTTATGGTTTGGTCCCTACCCTCACTCTCCCCATCCCCTTCAAGTATCATACAATGCTTTTATGTGCTTTGATATGGGTAAAATGCGTTTGATTAAGAAAATCCTTTACCAAGCATGCTCTCTTTCCTCTCCTACGATGTTTCTCAAGTAGGGGTGATTTGACACCAGGGTCACAATAACACATGAACTCTGTAGAAACATGGTTTAACTTTCAGCAACCACAAAACTAAGGCTATGGTAAGCAGACCGCTCCTGAGAATGAACAAGAAAACTCATTTGTTTGAAGATCCAGTACTGATGTGGATCTTCAGAACTTGATTCTGGTTTGAAAGTCTAGATATTCAGCCATATTAGAAGCTGCTACCTCCTAAAGTTGTATTTACAAGGGTCTAGAGTTACTAATCTACACGTTATGTAATGACATCCTTTTCACAGTCAAAAAGTTACCTATCTAAGTACTAAAAAAAAGGATCAAAAAAATAAGTTTTCCAGTTTTGACTTTGTGCAAATAAGTGGAAAAAAATTAAACTCACTTGCAGGAAATTTTTGTGCGATCTGCCACCATAGTCCACTGCTGCTGATTCGTTGAAACCTCAATGTAGTAGCTGTAGCTCCGATCATCACAGTCCCAAAGTAGCAACCTAGGTATGAAGAAATTGTTGAGTGATAAGTAAAATAAACATTAATCCAAGCTGTTTAAGTTCTCCAGTCCTTCATTTCCTTCTCTCAATCCTTTTTAAATTTAGCTGTTTCTTTTGGAATGTGCCTCTAATGCTCAACAAAGTCTTTACTGTTTCTGTCACTCAGACTTGAGTGTCTCTATTCTTACTATCCTAAGGCCAGTAATAGACTTACAGGCTTGTAATAACCACCTTACTAATATTAATATATTACACTCATCCAATTACTTTTAATTTATTTGAAAGTCAACAAAAGAACTAATTTATTTAGCATGTGGCATTGCCTGCTTTAAACCTGAGACCTGTCTGGAAAGGTCAGTTTAAGAGGGGAAAGAAAAAAGATTCTGGTGACTGAAAAGATTGCACTTTCTTACTGTATTCTCTTTTTTTCGGTAAATGTTTCAGAAATATTTTTAAAAAGCAAATAGGAAAATGGGAATTCCCAGTCCTCATTCAGCATAATATGAGGAAAAAGGCACTGAATTGTTGACCAAATTGCTAAAAAAAAACAGAAGAAAAAAAAAGGAAAAAATAGACGTCTCAAGGAGTCATTCCATACTCATTCTAATGAACACGCAGCTCTTCTGAAAGGGCACTAAATGACATACTGAACAGCCTTCAATTTCCATACTTGTCTCACAGAGTGGAAGATCTAAAGCATCAGGAATATGATTTAACTTAAGTATATCATTCTCAAAAAACATCTGGCAAATGTTGTATCCTCTCTACTCCTTCTTTTTATATTGGGATTATCTTCCTGTTCTACGAGACATTGGAAACCTCGACATCATTCCTCAATTTCATTTTATTTCTAAGGTTATGAATTAACCACAACCAAGAACCTTGCCCCTGTTCTCCTCTCCCCCCACTCTGTGGGTTTGAGATATGTGTACGTAAGAAAAATAGCCAGCACAGAATGCCTTCTTTAGCAAAAACCACAAAAAAATTATATCCAGCATGACTGTGAACGAATATGGAGCACCCTTTTTTCCAGTGAAGCATCCACAAATTACAAGAGCGTATTTACACAACTTAAAGGGCCGAAGGGCATTGGCCAGAACAGAAGCAAACACTTCTGCCATTTCTTCTTTAGAAGCAGTTAAAAGTTGTCCATAGTTTGATCAATAGAAGTGGGTTTCCCTACATTTTACATAAAACCATTGGCTGGTGTCATTCTACTGATTAGCAGTTTAGAAAAAGTAACTGCTGTTCTTATTATTTTCATAGAAACTCAGTGGCAAATGGGATCTCAAAAGCAAAATTTCAAAAATCTTTTCTATTTGAGTTAGAGGTGACTGGAGGCAGTTTTTGAATTGCAATATTCTAAGTGAACAATCCACATTGCAACTGTCATAGAAAACTGTGTTTTGCTGATTTTGTTTTAGTCTTATTCTCTGAACCCTTACTCAATACACCAATGGAAAAGAAATACTCTACTGCAATATATTGGTTGTTACCAACTGCTGCTGTCTCTTGATCCTCGAGTTCTTGTCAGTTAGTTAACACTTACTAGGATTACTGCTTAAATCACGCTATTTGTTACAGAAGCAAATTAAACTGCTATAGTCTAATAACCAAAGCACAGCTAGCTATCCAAAATAGCTACAACTGCAATGCTGACCTAGATGATCACTGCAGGTCTCCTCCAACTGAAATATTCTACTCTATTCTATATGAGAATCGCTACAGCGATGCATACAGAGAATTGTGAAAGCCAGGCAATACAGCTAACCTGAGTTCTTTCTCCTGCTGTGAGGAAGAACTTCCACAGATCCATGTTTTTCAAAGTGTAATAGCTAAGAACCCATTGATTGTCAATGAAAATAGCTGAGACATATATGAAACGAAAAGGAACCTGTGCCACACTACAGACTTTCCCAAGCGCAGAGCTTCAAGCTGTCTCTCTTTAATCATCTTTCAGAAGAGTGACCAAGTTTTATATTATAAATTCCTTTCTTCCAGTTCAGAAAGTCTTCCTTGCTTTCACAGCTGCTACCTCTGCTGGGAGGAATGTAACTGCAAAAATCATTGCTCACTTTTAACACTTAAAAAACCAATACTACTAGAGGGGGAAAATGACCTAGTGACCAAATGCAGAATCTTTCCTCTTACAGAGAGATGGTGTCCCAAGCAGCAGCTGGACTGTCTTCAGAATTTGGTTGTTAAGGACATGTGTGCTTGTACCTTTGCCCTAAAAAAAGCGTACAATTGCCTTCTTTTCAAAACAATCTAGTTTAGCTTTGGAAACCCAGCATTCAAAGTGGAATTGGGTCTACTGGACAAGCAGATTTAAAATAAACTCCCTAGATGCTCTCAGCTGAATCCACCTCATTAATATTATCAAAAATAAAAAGCTATCAAAATAGTTTTAAGAAGCTAAAATAAAACACTCTTAACAGAATCCTTTTAGCACATATTAATACTGTCTATTTGCAAAGCAAAAAATTCAGACCTGACTTAGTAAAAAATAAAAACAGTTGCCTGTGTCATGATGAAAGACAAATATCCCCCCATACCTCAAAACAAAACCACCCAACTCCAACCCCTCTCCCCCTGCTTCATCAGTCCCTCTCCATTCTGCTTCTCTACAGCTTGAAGGTCTCCAAATACTGAAGAGACTGAATGAAATGCACTTTTCTCTTAAAAAAAAAAAATTAAAAAAAGTTTATAGATTAAAATCCTGGATTTGGTAACTACTAATAATCAACAGATCCTGAATTGATTTAACATCTATATTTAAACCAAGACTTCTAAATAATAAAAAGAGGGAGAAGCAAAAACATATGTAAATTTCTTTTCTTTTTAAAAGGCTATTAAAATGTAGCTAATTATGCTTTTCAACAGGATCCTTTTCATCATGGGGGCTCAGTGTTGTTTCCTTGATCCGTGTTTCCAAAGCTATGATCAAGAGTTTCAATATCAGAAGCCCACTGGTGACTGTAATTTCAACTAACAATACTGTGATTAAAACACAACTGGCTCAGCTTTAGAGCAAAAGGCTAACAGGACATATGTATTCCTTTTAAGAATATGTATAATTGCTGCCTCCCAAAACAACCTAGCCAAACTTAAATAGGTTTGAAAAAGCATATGGCTTGGAATTATTACAAACAAAACAATGTGATGAATTAAAGTTGGCAGAATCTTTCCCAAAGTGACTTAGCATGAATGCTAAATGTAGATTTTTGTTTCTTTGGGACTTGTGAAAGAAAATAAGAAGTTGTTTCTTCACCTTCCTGCAGTAGCTTTTTTAGGAGAGACTGGGGAGGGAGATTGACAACACAAAACCTATTTGGAATTTATTCTGCATGAAATGCCTTTCTGGATAAGCAGCGAAAAACTTTCAGGTGATTACATGAATATTCACCAGTGCACCCTGGGCACAAGGGCCACTTTTTATGCCTGGTACAGTAATATTTGAAACACATTCCAGGCAAAATAACAGGCTAAACTTTTGTAGAGAAGCTACATTTTGCCAAGATGGATATTAAATGACAGGAAGGAGAATATTCCACTTAAAAAGTCAGAAGTATACTCATTGGCAATGCATTTGTTTATAACAAAACTGCCTATGTTCCTAGGACTTCCATATTAGAATAAAATGCTAAATTAGCCCTTGTTAGTAAATCTTACCCCCAGCATTGAGAAGGAAAAGCAAAATGAAGCTTTTTCCAGCTCACTCCCTGCAACACAGTGAGATTTAAACATATTTCTCATATGCCACTTCTTTGGGTATCTGAAGTCTAACCCTGTCAATCATTTAATATGGTACTGTTTATATCACATGTTGAAAACGCCTCATTTTATAAAATAAAAGCTTTTCAAATATAAATAAAACTTCATATTACAGGTGTGGGAACCTGATGATACTGGCCATGTGTTACATCAAAAGATGCTGCAAAACTTTTTTAAACAGTATTTGCCTAAATGTCATGTCTTTCCCTATGATAGATTGTTCTGCATTTATACAAGCTTTCTGTGCTCTCTCTGCTTGCTTTTATTCCGAGATTTCTGAAAAAGATCGTCACTGTTTAGTTCAGACTGTGTTATAACGACATATACTCGAGGTGTTAATAAAATACCAAACAATAATAGTCATGCACGTAGTCATGCACGTGACAGGATGATAGCCGCTTCCTGAATACTATAAAGTCAGTAGCTGCCACATACATTATAAATGACAGTACTGTGTTCATAAACTACTTGCATACTTATAGAAACCCCAAAGACAGAAATTAAAACATAAGGTAGTGACACTTGTTGACAGATGGGGAAAAAGTAAGAAAACCCCAAACTGTATGCAATGACTATTTCTATACAATTGTCTTTGCATTTTTGTCTCTGGTTGTCTACATGCTCTGTCATTTTCTACAGATATTTATGTTTCAGTAGTTATCTTGCAGGAAACCTATCTTTCTTTAGGATACTACAAAGGAGACAAAATTCCTGCATATTTGCCATGTGCTTATCATTTATTCTGAGATATGATTTCATTCTCAAGTCAAGCAAGCACAGAAAATGAGCAGTGAAGAAAGAAAAACTTCATAAGCAGAAGTTATATAGAAAATTAGAAAGCATGAGAGATGTATACGATGCTGGTACAAGCAAACAGAAAACACATTAAAGCTAATTGATACTGTTTGTTAATTTAAGAATTACTCTGAATATGAAAACCAAAACAGTCTTCAAATAGATTAAACTGGGATAAGCGGTCAATCTACTTTTATAAAGATACAAAATATTTCTATTTATTTTAACATGAAAATCACTACGGTACAGAAGAATTCTGTCTCCCTCCACCACATACACTATAAAAAATCCTGTTCTATCTTTTATGTTTTTGTTTTTTTTCTTTTTTGGAAATTCATGGAAAAAAAACGCAACTATGAAGTTATCAGCCAAAGATTGTTGCATAATAGTCTTTATTTCTATTCCAGATAAATGCAGGGAAAGTTAGACACAGAGCTATTGTGATATGTCAGTCTTTTCAATATTAAAGTTTTAGCCATGTAAAAGTTAAATTATATTTACTATGTTAAACACACCAATAGCTGCCTCTCTGTTCCTAGTCAAATATAACAGTTTTTCTGTTAAACTCAAACTGGCTAACAGATAGAGCTCAGAGGGTTGTGGTTAGTGGTGCAGGGTCTAGTTGGAGGTCAGTAACAAGTGGTGTCCCTCAAGGGTCAGTACTGGGTCCAGTCCTGTTCAATATATTCATCGATGATCTGGACGAAGGTGTAGAGTGTACCATCAGCAAGTTTGCTGATGACACGAAACTGGGAGGAGTGGCTGATACGCCAGAAGGCTGTGCTGCCTTACAGCGTGACCTGGATAGGCTGGAGAGTTGGGCAGAGAGGAACTTAATGAAATTCAACAAGGGTAAATGTAGGGTACTGCATCTGGGGAGGAATAACCCCATGCATCAGTACAGGTTGGGGGCTGACCTCCTGGAGAGCAGCTCTGTGGAAAGGGACCTGGGAGTCCTGGTGGACAACAGGATGACCATGAGCCAGCAATGTGCCCTGGCGGCCAAGAGGGCCAATGGCATCCTGGGGTGCATCAAAAGGAGTGTGGCCAGCAGGTCGAGGGAGGTCATCCTCCCCCTCTACTCTGCCCTGGTGAGGCCGCATCTGGAATACTGCGTCCAGTTCTGGGCTCCCCAGTTCAAGAAGGACAGGGATCTGCTGGAGAGGGTCCAGCAAAGGGCTACAAAGATGATTAGGGGATTGGAACATCTTTCATATGAGGAGAGGCTGAGGGATTTGGGTCTCTTTAGTCTGGAGAGAAGAAGATTGAGGGGGGATCTTGTTAATGCTTTCAAATACTTGAAGGGAGGATGCCAGGGGGATGGGAACAGTCTTTTTTCAGTGGTGCCCATTGATAGGACGAGGGGTAATGGGCACAAGCTTGAACATAGGAAGTTCCATCTAAACATGAGGAGGAACTTCTTTACTTTGAGGGTGGCAGAGCACTGGAACAGGCTGCCCAGAGAGGTGGTGGAGTCTCCCACTCTGGAGACATTCAAAACACGCCTGGACGCTGTCCTGTGCAACCTGTTGTAGGTGACCCTGCTCTGGCAGGGGGGTTGGACTAGATGGTCTCCAGAGGTCCCTTCCAACCCTGACGATTCTGTGATTCTGTGATTCTGTCATTGATAAGGGCCTTTTCAGAGAGGAAAAATAGCAAGGTTATTTTCTGTCCAGACAGGCAACAATGTGGAAAAACGTAGCATATTTTCTCTGTTAACTATTCCAAGTATCTTGTAAGCTGTTCCACGTATGAGTCTTAATAAAAGAAAAAACCTCAAGTAAAAAAATGTTTTAATTTCTATAATCTAAAAGACAATATTTAGTTACACTTATTTTAAAATAAAATGTTTTCCAGGTCTTTTCTAGCAGTAAATACTATTGAGCACAGATGACCATTACATTTTTTTCAGAATTTCTGAGTAAATTTTGATGTGGAATTCAGGAGTTCTAAATTTATATACAGATATCTGAAGAAGTATTTGCCATTAACAAGGTTTCAATATGGTCTCCCACAGCATCCCTGTATCCAAGTCGGAATGTCACAGTTTAGATGGGTAGACTACAACATGGGTAAAAATTGGCTCGATTGTTTAGTTCAGTAAGTAGCGGTTAACAGCTCATCACCCACTCAGAGACTGGATGCAAGAGGAGTTCCTCCAGTCTGTTCTGGGACCTATCCTGTTTAATATCTTTATCAATGACCTGGACAAGGAGATGGAATAAGCCCTCATCAAGCTTGTGGATGACAGCACACTGTGGGGTGCACTTGATATACTCAAGAGTATGGCTGCCATTCAGAACGACTGATTGCCAGCCTCTAGGAAGACTATGGACATGGGCAAAAAAGAATCCCATGAAATTCAACGAGATCAAAAGCAAAATCCTGTACCTAATACAGACTAATTCACTGCAGTAATAAATGATACAGTCTGACTGGCTGTGCTAAAAAAGACACAGGAGTCATATTGAACAGAAGATGCCATTAGTCACCCGTGTGCCTTCTCAGTAACGAAGGTTAGAAGCATATGCAGCTGCAGCAACAGGAACTCAGCCAGCAGAACGAGGGAAAGAGGTTATTCTCCTTTACTTGACGCTTGTTAGATTACGCTCCGCATACTGTGCCCCATTTTGGACCCAAATACAACACTGGCAGATCCGAGCAAGTCCAGCAGAGGATCATCAAGACAGTTGAGAGTTGGAGCACACGCACTGTGCAGGAGGCTGAGGAAGTTGTCTTGTTTAGTCTAAGAAGGCATGGGCTCAGGGAGGAACTTAACGGCACTTTTCAATACCTGAGGTTATAAAAAAGCCTGAGCCAGGCTCTTTACTGAGGTGCACAAGGCGAAAAACAAAAGAAAACGGTCAAAAATTGAACCAGGATGTTCCAGATGGATTAGAGGAATAGGAAAACAGGAACTGCATGAAAAGGAAAAAAAATGTACACTGCGAGGATAAGTAAACATTGGAACAGGCTACCCAGATAAGTTGTGGAAATTCCTTCCTTGGAAGTTTTCAAGACCTGACTGCATAAAGCCTTGAGTAGTATGGTCTTTCTTCATAACCGACCATCCTCCGAGGAACAGGCTGGGCTAGATGGCTTCCTCAAGTCCCTTCCAACCTGAATGGTTCTAAGACTCTAAGACAATGGCATGACTTCTGCAGAAAGCATGCATGCAAGATACGCTCATGAAACATTAAGCTCTCTATGCATTTCTAATGCATATTTGAGTACCAAGAGGAGTTCTGCTTTTTTCATACTCAGAATTTAGTTGCCATGGTAACACACTCTGACTTGGAAGCTCTCTCCAGTGGTATTCCGATTTCTATAGACTAAAAGCAGCCACTACCCTTTTTTCAAAGGCTCTTATATTTACTCTCTCAGATACAAATGTATTCAATGGCACATTCATGTCTCTGAACTTAAAAGATACATACTTTAATTCCTAATTATTCATTTAGACTCCAAACCCACAGGTCTAATGACTCAGTTTCCAGGGGTAGAGCAATTCATGTCATTCTGCAGTCACAGTGTACAACCAGACTAAAGAAAATGCTCCTGGAAATTATTTTTTATTATGTGGGAGGGTGAGATCAAGGGAGTTTTCAAGCAAGCAAACAGCAGGAAAACAGGCAACAAATACAGTCCAGTCACTTGCGGAAGACATTCTGTTCAAAAAAATCTCTTACTTTCATTAAGATGAAATATTAAGACTTTTTGCTCTAACCTACGTCTATATGTAAATTGATTTCTGTACCAAAAGAGACCATTGTCACCATCTTTAGCATTGCACAGTACAGGACATGTTCTAGACCATTGCTTGCCAAAGCTGTAGCTGCCAGGTAGTGAAACCTCACTTCCCCTCACTCAAAGGGGCATCTGTCCCTTGGTTGGCTATCATCTGCAACAGACATGGCTGCAACTCAAAACACTTGTTCTTCCAGGCAGAACATGAAAAGGAAAAGATGACATAACGCTAGCATCTCTGTCTCTAGGCAATGCAGGTAGTCTCCTCGGTCAGAAGATATCCTAAAAGACGGTGTTTATTATTGTTTTCTTTTAAGGCAACTATTCATCTTGTTTGTACTTTACACGCAGGAAAGCTGACAAAGAAAGTTGAGATTCTGACCCTGTATCTGTACAATGCAGTACCACATAAATCACTAAGTGTCTGTTAGTTTTAAATTATGTCATGTTTGGGGGTTTTGGTTTTTTTTTTTTTATTTGCTCTACACACTTGCCAATTATAAAACTACCATTTCTTGGCAACCAAAAGTCTAGTTCATCTAACACACTATTTAATAATAAGACTTATTAAAAATAATCTGCTCAAGAATAAACACTAGCATAGTGTTTAATACAGGCAAGTCAATTTTTTGCACTGACTTGAAAAGATGGTATGATTCACCAACTGAAAGATACCAGAAAACAGTAAGATAGGAAGACAGAGGCTATGAACTGAGGAACTATGCATTTAGTTTATATATTCTTCTCTTAACTCCTTCATGTGGCCAAAGCTTCTGCTGCTACTTAAATTTAAGTTTACAGTGGCATGAAAATGATGTAATTACGTTTTCAATTACCTCATTTAAGAAATCTGAGTACTGTGTCTTCTTGGTTTTCTACTTGAGATGCAATACTTAATTGAACATTAAAAACACCAAACTCAAAAGCATAAAACATTGAGTGTGGAAAGCTGCCAACTACACTCATTCAGCTTGTTTCACACAGTGAGAACAATGCTGGACTTGTATTATGCACAAGATCTACAGCTAGTGTACAGACAAAACAGTACTTTTGCTAGGTTAGAGATGTGCCCGAATGTCTGATTTTAAACTTTATCTTCAAAGTTTTATAACCATTGTAACAATGCCACAAGCCAAAAACAAAACACACAAACCATAAATTGGCAGTTGCAAAAGAGCTTTCAAGTCTCACTTGCTCATCAGTCTGTTTGAAGAGGCACCTCTAACAGGTGGACGGCACTGAGCTAGTTCCTACCAACACGTACTTATTGCATAATCTCTGTTGTGAGCCAGTACCTCACCTGGGGTTTCAACCTTTGTTCACTGGTACTCTAACTTCAGAAACCTTTCTTTTTTTTTTTTTTTCATTGTCACAGAGAATACAAATTAAGTCCCTGACAGCATAATCTAAATTTACAAACAACAGGAAGCCATTAAGACAAGGTTTTGTACGTACAATCTTATAAAACAAAAAAAAAATTACAATCAGAGAATCTGAAGTTGACAAGAGTATTTTTCTCTTCATCTGTGAACAATCCCGCGCTCTAGTCTATTTCCAAAGTTTCAACATTAGCCCAAATTTGTTCTTCCTATGTATACAGGCATTCACTGTAGAAATAGCCCAATGAACTGCAATCCAGATCTAAACACATTCTTTAATCCAACACTGTAAAGCAATATTCAGGTTACCGTACCCTTATTACACGCTCCATGTTCAAGTAAGAAGTGGTACTAAGGGTACAGTGAAAAGGAAACCTGGCTGACTCAAGATGATGGCTTTCTTCAATAAATGTTTCTGTTTTCATGATGAGGTGGATATGAGGGACTGCACCTACTTTGACCACAAGTGAGGCTGCGATTTAATTTCTATTTTAATGTAAGTATATACCATTAATCTTACAATTTGACTATTACTATTATTATGCCTCTGAAATGTAATATTTTCTGGAATCACACTGCTGTATCTCGACATATAATTCCCACATTTAATTTTTAACATGCCCATTATACTGAAGCAAGAAGCCAAATGACAACTACTAAACTAGTCCCCTAATTACCATCGTTTCCGAATGTCATCTATCCTAAAGAAAATAACTGTGCTCAACAAAAGTTTCTCTGTAGCTCTTAATTTAAAAAAAATAAACCCTCTTACCGTATCGATCCAATCATGTAAGGCTGTGCTAGCTGTACTACAATAGCTCCACTCCCAAGCTGATGGCACGTGTACCCAGAATCCCAGTCATAGTTTTTTGTATCTCCATTCAACAAGGCATTGCGACTGCGACTTACACCCTCAATCACACTGGCACAATCTGCAATTGTTGCAATATTTTCAGTTGGAACTGTGAATTAAAAACACAAAGACGACAAATATACAGTCAGAAAACAGTTCAGATATCAACAGTCTTTATTTCTGGCAAAGAACTGGGAAAAAGAAAAGAAAAAGGCTGAAAGTATGATCAACGCAAGGAACTCTTATTTAACATGAGCTGTGAAGCAGAACCAAGTGGTACACATAATTTTTATAGCACTTATCCCAGAATAGCTTGGAAAATTAACAATGTTTTTCTGCCTTGGTGATATGAAAGCACTCTTAATACATTGGGGAAAAAAAATCTTGTCCAGTAAAACTTTTGAAATTTTCAAAGATTTTTTTTCTGTTTTCATGATGAAACCTTCCCCCCTTCCGCCCCAAAAAAAGAGAGAGAAACAGAAGGGAGGGAGAGGGAGGGAGAGGGAGGCAGAGGGAGGGAGAAACAAGTGGGAGATAGTTTAAAGCACTGATCTGTACTGTGCGAAGTCAGGACTCAAAGTCTTCAAAATTAAGGCTTGAAGTCTCACAGCTCAGGAGACGATTCTCAACATGTACCTGTTGGTACTTCTGACTGTGATCAGAAATTGCATGCCAGAATTTAGGAAATGAAAATGCTTTTTAGTATTTACAAAATCCTTCAATGCAAGCATTGGACTATAAGAGGGAAGGAGAGACCAATAGGTTTGCCACGCAAATGGAACAGCAGGCGCAGAAATATTTCTTATTCAGTCAAGAGGCAGGAAAAAATGTATGACTGAATGCCACAAAAAAGAAATTACAATATCCCAATAACAAAAGAAAAGAAACTACTTAGAACCCATCCTCTTGAAAAAAGGAAGGCCAAAACACAGGACAATGATTTTTCTCCAGGAGACAGTGACGGAATTACACAGTACTTCCCCGCCCCCCTCCCCACCCCATGTTAATTTCATCAAAGATCTTTGCTAGATAATTCTTTTTTCTATCTTATATGCAGCCATAAAAAATGCCAGCTATGGCAAAGTAAGTCAGAGGTATTACTGCAGAATATCAAATTTGCCTTCTTTCATTCACCTTATATGCAGTTATTTGAATATTACAGGGAAAATGAGCAAGTTAGGGAACGCAAAAGACTTTTCAAATTAGTAAAAGCATTCCTGGGAAAATCATGACAAAAGGAAGGGAGTTTCAGTAAAAAAATGTAAGACTACAATTCTAACTGCACAGGCCTGTGCTAAACTGCTACCTTGTGCTGCAACATCTATAATGAAATCTCTTTCGCCTCTACAGCCTCTCTTGCAATCAGTGTGCATATCCAGCACTGTAGTCCATACGTCAGCATCATCTGACTTTGGTTCTTCCTTCTCCCTGGTGCATCCAAAACTGAACGCTCTAGCTTAGAAACTGCTGTTATAAACCAGATTAGATAAAGGATAATATAACCCTTTACTAGGCATTTTTAGAAACAGGGGGACATTATATACTCAGAAATAAAAAAAAGTGTAGTGTTGGGAGTTGTTATTCTGTAGCGAAGGACATAACTTTAGTGTTGGTTTCTAGAAAACTTTCCAAGGCGAGGAATGCTCTTCCTGTACTTACTTAGTCCTGCTTAATCTGATTTAAATCCAACGCCAAGTGGTTTCCCCCTTCCTTTCAAATCAGAATTCACAGTATAGTTAGAAATTGACATAATTTCAGCAATTTCATCAAAGATCAAGACAAGAGCAGCTCCTCTGGGAGCATGCTGTAAGAAGGAGGTGTATTTTCTTGTGCACACAGTACTCTTCCAGCACTGTTTTACAAGTGCTTCAACACTTATTTTTGGAATCACCTATTATTTCCCTTTGTTAACATTTAATCAAGTATGGTAACTTCCTTTCTGTCTGTAATTCAGATGGAATCCCAAGCTTTCTGAAAGTCACCTTCCAGCAAGATGACAAACTTTTTTTTTAAAAAAAACCAAAGCTATTTAAGACACCTTAGTCAGGTCCAGCACTTTCCTAAAAAGCTCAGTTTTTAGCTAACGTCCTCAACTTTTCAAATTCTCTCTATTCTCTCTCTCAATCAGAAAATTAGTACTAACAAGGCTGAAAAATGATGCTCGCTGAACGTGTAAAAAAATCAAGGTTGCCTGTTAAGCCTTTGGGTTTTTTTTTGATAAAATGTTAAAAGCACTAATTGTTTTATCTAAATGATAAGAAAATTTCTTTCAGCACAGGCTACGTTAAAAAAAAAGCGAAGATTTTGTGTGTCAACCTCTGATAAAGGATAACCAAACTGTGTGGTAATGCAGTTTGAAAGAGAGAGGAACAAATAAGTTACCAAAAATTATCTGAATGACAATGATCAATTCAACAGTATTTCCAAATTCACAATATCTCATACTAAGCATTTTTGAAAAATCAGAAAACAAACAACAAACAAGCCAAAACAGGAATGGCACACAAAAAAAGAATAGGAACACAGAAGACATAAAACCAACACTATTTGAATTTTCACGAGAAAACAAATGATGTATAGTACAGATGCAAATGTACCATTTTAAGCCCACTGCATGCTGATAACTTAATTGCATACTTTTAATAGCTGTCTGTAAAATATGTATTTAAAATACTACAACATCTGAAAATGGCTGAATTATAGCTATGTGAAATTTCAGAGGTAATTGCAAGACTCTCCAGCACCCAAAAAAGAGATAATTTTCCATGAAGAGCTAGGATTCTGTATGTTAAGTGTGCTAGTGGTGTCAGGAGCATTATCTTAAGAAAATCACCAACCAACCAAAACACTATAAAACACACAGGGGAAAAAAGTGCAAGCTTGTTGCCAAGTAATAATCCAAGGCAGTGGAAAAGCAACAGCTTCTGAAAAATTTACTGTACTATCAAACGTACCATCATCTCTGTTTGCTCATAAAAAATTACTAAACCCACCATATTATTATTCTAGAAACCTCTTGACTCCCTATTACTGAAAAGAGACACTCAGAACTTCCCAGGTTCTTATGGGGAAGCAGGTGGTAGACATCAAAAGTACTTCACTGGGAACAATCTGAATAAAGCAAAGACTAACAATGCAAACTAAGAGTACTGGCATTGAAAAAAACTTTGCCTTGACTTCCTTTTCTTACCCTCTTCCCTGGCAGTAAGGGAACGTCTTTGAGTATCCATTTTACATAAGCATTGAAGCATCTTCTATATATTGCTGCTTTTTGTAAGAAGAGGAAGCTACTGAAATCTTGGGTTAAAAAAAAAAAAAAAGTAAAAGATGAAGTATCAAAATCAGTGCTCACGTTGAGGCTCTATGGCATATTCTGTACACCCTCTGAGCTATGCAGGGCATTAATTGAAAACAGTACAGCTCAGTTCATCCAGTATTTTACTTGCATGCCCTCTGAGCATCATCCCGCTCCTTCCCACATTTACATTTCTGCACTAATCCATGACCTCCTAAGAAGATGTTACCCTGATTAGTCAAACTCCTTAACAACCACACAGAAACTGCCTTAGTGTGTTTTTAACATAATTCTGTGGTCCTCCCTACAACGGTTAATTAGAAATTGATTCTAACTAATTGCAGTGTGCAGAAGGTGCCATACTGTTCCTTCTCTCTAGGGGGGTCTGCCACTCCCTATTTTGAATGTTCATTATCATCTTTTATATCTGCTTGATAAATTTATTAAAAATACCATCTGGTGGGTACTCAGCTCTGTGCTGTATTTTCAAGTCTTCTGGTTCTCTTCCTTTTTCCCATTAGAATTTCTGCTTCAATTTAGGTCACTTGTTTACCAAAACATACCGCTAAAACCAACAGTCTTGTTTCTATTTTTTCTTTTTTTTTAATCCACCACCTATCCAGCTTTTACAGTAACCAATGTTGTAAGAGAAAACAAAAGAGGGGATTACAAATATGGAAACTGTTTTTTTCCACTGTGCATATAGCAGTTTTGCTCTGACAAACCTGATTTGCTTTTAGGGAACAGAAAAGATGTCCATTAACAAATCATACACACTCTGTAAACAAACAAAAGGAGATTATGATTGAGGTCACAGGACAGCAGCATCAAAACATTTATTAAAACTTACTTTCTTGTCTCCTGGTCCTATGCTGCAGTACGGAGCAATGAACAGCTTGGCAGTATATTTAATTCTAGTAATAGTACTTTTATAAAGGATTGTCATTTTCAAGGTATGGCCTAAGGGCCATCTATACTGGCTATATTTAAAGATAAGACAGATATGTTATTCAACTGTCCTTAGAGATCCTCCGGGAGAAAAATGTACCAAAAGTGTGTGGTAGCCTCAGTCATATTTATTTATCACTCCTTAAGCCCCCGCCCCGCCCTTTTATTTTTCCTTAATTTTTTGCATACTTTATTGTCCATAGGACTTTTTTTTTTTTTCCTTGAAGTACTTGGGGGGTGGGGGTGGGGATGGGGGTGGAAATCAATGCAGCCATTGTTAACTGGTTTCCATATCTGAGTGTAAAGTGTTTCCTTTCATCTCCCAGTCTGGACAGGTGAAATTTTGCTTTTTGCCCATCCACTGTAACTTCACTGCAATCAATTGGCTAACATGGGGAAAAAAAGACAGAAAATCCTCAAACAACTCTTTGCAACACAGGAAGGAACAGAACTGAGTGGGCTCTTGCACCAGCTCACAAAACCAGCCATTAATGAACCTTAATTCATTACTAACATAAACATACAGAGAGACAGCAGATCTATTAAGTAGTCTTATTTTATAGGAAGACAGTAATTTAAAGCATTATGGACTATTGAATGTATTTATACTGCACTCTAGGCAGTCAAAGGTTCTCAGTTGAACACAACTGTTCATTTTACTGAATTCTCTTAAGACACTAACAAAACCATCAATTGTGAAGAAATTATAAACAAGAAATTATACTGGAAGGAATAAATTTTTGTTTTACTTAATTCAAAGAAGTGATTTTTCTCTCATGCTGACATCTGTTAAATGCTCAGCTTTCAATCAGTCCATTTTTAATGGTAAATTTGCATTCCTTCCTTACCTGAACATCTACTGAGCTGACAAGAGTTTCCTCACTATAAAGTGACGGTTAGAAAAAAGAAAGCTGAGAGCAAAGGCAAAAAAAAAAAAAAAAAAGAATTAGGGACGTCACTATTATTCCAGGGTTTGATTTTATTGTATTAAATAATTAAAAGGACGTTGGGCATTTTGCTTTCATTATTTTCCACATGTCAAAAGATTTGTTAAGTCTAATCTTTATTCAGTATATGAATTACCGCTTGTTTATTTTTACATGGTAGAAAATACTAAGTCTACAGACTTTAGAATTAACTAAAGGTACATTCACAAAGTCCTGCCTCCCCATTCAGATATTCTTTCTTATTTTTCTTATTTTCTTGAGCTGAAACTTGCTGTTTACATTGCTACATGTCATTTGAATCTTCAATCAAGAAATCAATCAAGAACTCAAGAAATATCAACTTCAAACACATATCAACAGCATTTCCATCTGTTTCAGTGAAAAGCTTTCTGCAAGCCATATTTAGCTGGAGAAGAAAACCCCACTAATATTTGTCTATGTCCGATTGTCAGTTTGGATTAGAATAACTTCAGAGAAGGGTCATTTTTCAGTTCATATCTGCTAGAGCTTGTGACTTCCGATCCACTAAATTAGAGCAAAAGCATTCAAGTCATTAGAACTGGCCATACTTTTAATCACCAGCCAACTGGCTGGCTACAGGGCTCTTTCATTAAACATTCTTCCTGAAAAAGGCTTTCAGAAATAGCAGTTGTTTCAGAAGAGCCCTAGGAAGTACGCATCCTTCGTTGCAGCGCTGGAAATAGGGAAGCAAAAGAAAAAGAAAAAAGTAACTGGAACCATATGAACAGATCTCTGTTGAAGAATGGGTAACAGTAACTAAACTGATCATGTGGCTGTCCTTTACTGTAGAAAGATGAAAAAAAAAATCCCTACAGTATTTAGATTGCCTTCAAATTTTCATAGTTTCCTAAGGCTATGCTTGCAGCAGAGCTGACTTACACTGCTGGGTAAACCCACACGGTTTTGAAAGAAGGCTAAACCTTTAAAAAAGAGAAGAAACAAAATATGATAGCCTTGTGTGGAGCCAACATTAAGCTAGACACAAAAATAGCATCTCTTGCTGCTTCCTTGGAGAGAGAGGGAGCAATCTTTTACAAAGCTGAACCGATATGACTGGTTTCTCCCTGTTAGACATTCAATACTATTTTTTTCCAATAACTGCCAGTGAGTAAAAGACAAGTGAATGATTATTTATTCACTTCATTTTTTCCCTTTTAAAACAAGTTCTCCTAAGGCATTGAACAGCACACAAATGAAGGTTCACAATGATTCATAAGTACTGAACAGCATTCCCCAGAGGGTGACCAAGGACATTCCGGTATTTTACATCCATCTCCTGCTCTTCAGTCATTATTCACTGTTCTCCCTTTCGTATGTAACGTACAAGTTAAAAGATAGTCTGATAGACTGAGACAGACTACAGATAAACACAACTTCATATAAAAGCCTTCCACATTGCACTCCCTATGACCTTAACCAGA
This sequence comes from Ibidorhyncha struthersii, assembly GCA_013398815.1. Classification (NCBI taxonomy): domain Eukaryota; kingdom Metazoa; phylum Chordata; class Aves; order Charadriiformes; family Charadriidae; genus Ibidorhyncha; species Ibidorhyncha struthersii. The sequence continues at coordinate 1,314,806 of VZSZ01002782.1, forward strand.
CTCAAAATAGGACGGTAGACTTGTCAAACCCACAGTAGACTTGTCAAACCCACATGCCTGCATAGTCCTTGACTGCCCCTCAGCACTGAGTACTGGACTCCGTAAAAGCATGAAGCGAGGTTATCATTTTTTTCCCTTTGACACAGAAAAGAGGAATTGGTTCCTATATTTAGGTGGGGAGGGGACCAAACAACAAACCAAAAAAGGTATTGCATAGAAGCAGACCTATGCCTACTGTTGTAGCTTCCTGCCACTGGGCAGATTAGAAGCTTTTACAAAACATCACATCACACCAGGTATCACTTCTGCCTCCAAAGGAATATGTCATCTCTTGCTTGTGAAAATTTTCATTTCCTTTGGATTCTACATGAAATATTAATGACTAAAGACCATTCAAGTTTCAGAAGCAGAAGTTCATTCAAAGCAAACACTATGCTTTTGAGATTTCAAAAATATTTACATCTCTGTTAAATGAAACAGTCATGTCAATGTGGTGAGTCTAATAAGCAGAACTGTTAACTTACTTACACATTTAGAGATAATACTATGCCAAAAGGAAAATTACATCTCAACCCTAACATCTGCGTTAGGGAATAATTTCATATGATTGAATTAATTTGTCACTTACCTCCTTTCACAAGACAATAAAGCGTAAACCAACACTAAACCACCAGACAGTGCTAGAAAGAGCATTTCCTGCTGCTTTTACTCCACAACTGCTACTCATCTACCAATGGGTCATGTCAGTACTGCATCCAGTATTGTATAAAGCAACTGTGTAAATCATCTTCCACATTAACTTTTAAAAGTAATATGTCAAGTTAATCATTTGTCATGAAAACCTTGTATGCAAAAACACAGCAACATAAAATTGCTGTTATCATGAAACAGTGCTTCATTTTTATTATTTGTTTACCAGCCTTCTAATCTTCACTCTACAGTGACAGCCATTACATAGATACTACCTATCAACAGTAATACGTCTGATAAATTACCCTCTTTGTATATACAGCCTTCTGATCAAGTTGAATAGGTTTCATGAAAATTAAATAAATACTTACTCTTAAATCTCCACATAAAATCTCTAAACAAATACCTCAGTGGCCTTATTTCTTTGGAATGAGGTTTCAAATGACAAACTCTTTGCCTATCATCTTCAGTGTTGTTTTGGTAAAAGTAAGGGTCACAAAGTCTGTTTGAAAGGACCATACAGCCTTCAAGGGCTGACCAACATTTAATTTTCTTAATAAAACAAGGTATAGAAACAGCAGCTGTGTTTTTTCCAACCTAATTTAATACCATACTGCATAACCAATTAACCCAATAGTATTACCTAATACTGCTTTTCAAGGGTTGAGGATGAAAGCTTCTATACTCAGTCACCTTTAAGAGCAACCTACCCTGATTACCACACCTTCATATAATTTGTGGAGCTTTTCTAACTGCTTCCAGTTCACTTTACCCTATCCAGTTGCTGCAGAAATAGAAACAAACATTACAAATCCTCATTAGAGCAATAAAATAAATCTGTGCCAACTCCCCTGTTGGTAGTCACACAGATTTTTTTACAGACGTGAAACTGGGACAGTCTTCTTGATCAAGGGAGCCAGATAACATTCTACCTTAAAGTAACCATCACAGGTATGTAAAACAAAGCACTAAATGGATATAAGGTCACTTTGCAGGATCAAGGCTGTTGAGAATATTTTTGAATAGGTAACACTGATGGCCATAAATTCTGATGGAACAGCCTTTGTGCCCCTGCACCATTTCACAACGGGACTGCTCTCAGTTCATCCCAAAATCTTTCCATCTGTCCTTTTCTCACCATAAATTCCGCAAGGTCATGTATCCAACTGTTTCTGCCTCATTTACAATCAGAAGTTGGTCTACATCCCTCTTTCAATTAACTACTCAATAGAAAATTAAGAGAGTAAGAATTCAGTAAGTGTGTTGACTATCATCCCTTCAATACAAAAAGCTCTACAGGCCTCTCTCTGCTTATTGTAGATCACTTCAAATGACTTACATGTACAAAAGCTTTATTTACCCACACTGAATGACAGCATAGTTCCACTGATCACCATGATCAACAAAGGATACTTACTAGTACATAGTGCAAACCCTATTTACCTGTAAGATTCTGTAACTACAAAAAAAAAATTTTCATAAACAGATAAATTTTAATAAAGCCATGTAAAGTCTCCATCCCTCAGATTATATTTGAAATTCATGAAATGCTGAAACAGATCAAATAGTTTGTATCACCGAAATACTCACTAAACCAAGAAATACCAGAAAGTATGTGAAAGACAAGCTAATTATGATACAAGTACACTTCCCCAAATACGTGTGCATTCACTACCTTGCCTATGTTACAACCAAACAATCTTTGGGTTAACAAACTCACACACAGAGGGGAAAAAAAAAAAAACAAAAAAGGAAAGCAAATATGTTATTTGAGTCCTAAATTAAGTATTTGCTGAATAAGAATGATAAACTTAATGAGATGCATATATCTATATATATTTGATTTTTTTTTTGCACACAGCAACTCTGATTTTGTACAAAGTTATTAAAAAAGTTCACCACTGGCAGTATTAAATATGAAATTTAGCTCAAAGGTTTTATGAAACCTGAAATATTTTGGTTCTCCCCAAACTAGCTTATTGAAGGTACAAATTTTCTTTAAACACAGTTCCTCCTTACTGTTTATTCTATTTTCTTGTCAATAGCAATTGCAATACTACTTGCAAAGCCTTAAAACAAAAGGGAAAACTTTCTATTTACATTATGGGACAGCTTGTACATTTCGGGGCTATATGACATAAAAATTAGTAAAGTGTGATTTCTCAGGTTACTTATTGTATACTTCTAAAAAGACATCATGAAATTACACAGCAGACCTCCGGAGATCAAGTGTAACCATGCAATGCCTTTATATAACGCACGGGGAACAGACTGAAGGAGTTGGGTCCCAGTTTTTCAAAGCTAAATATTACCATGTTCTCAGAAAAAAAATTTAAAAGAAATATGTCTAACTAAAATCTTCCCTCTCATTCTTTTTTGAAAACCGTTTTCCCTTCCATCTATCATAGGTGCATACTTAAAATTTAAATATACATTTAAAACCAGCATGAACTCTGAGAATTTTGCTGAAATTCTCAATTTCATGCCAGAAGTAACAAACTGTGGGAAATCCCACCTAGACAACTACTAAAAGGTGCACAAAACTTTTCCCAGTGAATTTCAGGATCTCACTTGCATGCGTCTATATGGAACAAAGCACAGAAATCACCATCTTTGGACTATTAAAAAAATTGACATAAAATCTTATTTTGACATAATCTGTCATTTAGTATTGTTAGTCTGTTGGGGATTTCCACATTAAGTAATGCAGTACTATGTAGAAGTACTTACATCCGTATTATATACGCTGTTTGGAGCTCCAGAGGTAACAGAGCTCCGTCAGCGTGGCCTTCTGAGAATAAGGGTAGCCAATATAACATTCTGCCCTGGCTAAGTGTGTCTATGACTCTTTGGGGGAAAATCAACACATGAGAGTTCACTTTCAGCATTGAAACAAGGCTGTGTAAGAGGCCCTAAATGTCCAAATCCATCTTTCACTGCAATAAATAGCTCTGGTTACTCCATCCTCGTTACAGAATTCAGGCTAACTTAGCGGGACGCAAGAGCAACCATACTATGACATGCAAAGGAAAATTGGATTAGCAGCACAGAGCGACTCAACTGCCAGTGGCTTTGCCAGCAGCGGTTGATTTAATTTGAACTTCAGCATTCCTGCAGCATCATTAGTCAATCCACAGAACTGGAATTTCAAAGAAGTTGCAAGGACTAGTCAACCAGTTCCACGCTTACAGCATCAGTTAGCTCAAGTTAGAGATTTCTGTGTGGAAACTGAAGTAGAGTAAGAGTGCAGTGATGGCCAGTCTTGAAAGGCAAGCATTCGCAACAGTTTATGTAAAGTCTTATCTCTTACCTATCAGGCCTTTCTCAAGAGTAAAGGTTTTGTTCGTGAACATGCATTCAAATGCCACAATATGGAAAACTTTGTTCACTGTGTTGTGGGTTCCAACAATTCGAATATACCTATAGGGAACAAAAAAAAAAAAGGTAAGTAGCACAAGTTAAGCATGACAATCTTCTATGCACTAAATCATACATTATTCAGTTGGACTATATTGTGCAGACCTGTAAGAAATGAGTAACTGTTAAGAAAAAAAAAGATTAAAATAAGAAAAGGAGTAAAAAGAGTATAAATTTCACAGCAAACTTTCATCTAGTCAGGATGCTCCAGTACAATTTAAGAAAAAATAAAATAAAATTAAAGAGCTGTGAAATCTATCAAAAATCTTTCTGGACTAATTTGCCAAGAAAATAAAAATGAGGGAGCTTCTGGTTCAGAAATGGTCTGTTAGTGCAATTGTGTGCTCATGCAGGGTAGTAATAGTAATATTAGTAATAATAATAATAATAATCTCTTTATCAACTATACTTTTTACCAAAATGAAAGACTTCATACAGCCAGGCTAAATCCAAAATAGCAATTTCTAATTCTAATACTGGATGTACAGGATATCAATGTCTTTGTTGGTGTATATTTTATTAATAACAAAAAAAACCAACAAAACAACAAACAACTGAACAGTCAAATGTTATAAAACAAAGCTAGCTCTGGGTTTCATTCCTGGCTGTATAACTTATACTTCTAGACTCTAATTGAAAATTAAATGGAGCTGCTCTTGAACACCATGACCTATTCACCTTCTGTATTACCCTGGAGGCTTCACCTTTTGTAAACAGCCGTTAACCTTGATTCAGTCTGATTCCTGCATTTTCTGAAGAGATCCAATAGTTCTTACTAAAAATCCTAACCAGAATATGGTACACCATCTCAGTAATGCTGAACAAACAACACAGAAAACTACCTAGAACAAATACCATTACCACACTAAATGGGTTACTTGCATTGCAGAAATCTTTGTATTAAATGAACTAATTTCAATTAAGATGTATCAGAATGTAAGAATATTAAGCAATATCCTCGTTCTGCGGTATAAAACAACCTTTCTCTTAGGTATTACGAGTATAGTTCCAACATATTGGCCACTCACCAACAGCATCATTTTGGTTTGTGTTCTTCATCACAGCATGTTGAAAAAATACACAGCTTTCAGACCTGAGATTTTTTTTTAAACAATAAAAAACCTCATAGCTATTTACCGTACTAATGTTCAACATTCTCCTACACTTCAAGACTTGAGTGCCTTATGAAAGAGCTCTTATGAGCAAGCCTCAATGACTGTTATTACTGATATTCATTTGTCTTTACCATACACACAAAAAAATCTTCTAAAAAATAATTTTAAAAAGCCCACCTATCAAATGCAAATGGCTGAGACAACTAAGTTACCTGAGTATCATGACATTGCTAAACTTGTCAGTTTTTGACGTCTGCTCCTTTTAGCTTACATAACTTTAATTAAAAAAAACTATTATATATTTTGATTAAAATTACAAAACTGATATACAATATGCTCAAAAATTCACTTTAAAAATTATTTTAATTATCATGACTTGAAATAGAAAGAATGACATGCTATTCCCTAATTAATCACAGAATGGTCAGGGTTGGAAGGGACCTCTGGACATCATCTCATCCAACCCCCAACAATAATATTAACTCACAGATCAATTAATTATCACAGTAAAAAATTTCCTGCAAGTCATTCTGTGTGCAAAAAGCAAAAGTGACAAAACTAGAGAAAATATTTATTTTTCATAAAGAAGGTAAACCTGTATTTTAAGAGTAAAGCAGAACTTAGCCCTCACTATGTAACTGTGACAAGTGCCTGCAAATTCGCAGGAATCTTGGCTGACAGTCAGGGAAACAGCAGTTCTTTCCCCAGACCTGCCCACGTGAACCAGTCAGTTGCTGCAAGATGATCCGTGAAATGCTGTATTCGGGGATTCATATTATGAAGGCAAAACCATATCAGTCTCAGCTTTTCTTAACACGTTGATGATAATCTGCAGTGTTTTTGCAAGTGGTGTGCGGTCAGGTACAGCCATAGTGAAAGCGCGGTGGACACAGAGGAACAAGACCCCAAGGTTTCTACTCACAAAACTGACTTTCTGCAAAACTGACATTGAAGATCCACAGAAGGGATTATAATCAAATTATTCAGGGGACTAACACTTTCTGTTCAGAGAAAGTTAACCTGAAATTTGAAAGAATCTTCCAATTTCAGGAGGTCTGATAGACATCTTCAGCTAAGGGTATGCCTCCTCCTTGAAGCTACAGGCACAGATGTATTTGGTCCAGTCTTTTCAGATAATTTTCATTTTGTCAATTCACAAGCACAGTATGAACCCTAAATACACAGGCAATGACCAGGACCTGACAACAGTAAATGTTCTTGTTCTATCCAGCATCAGAAGGGCAGAATTTGACTAAACATGGGAACAATCTTGGAACATTTATAAGTGCACGCAGACCCAGAGAGACTCCCTCATCTCTCTCAGGCAAGAGAAGTATTGAGTTGTGCTGCTTGGATGAAACACGCTCTAGGCTAACCAACAGAGCGTTACTAATGGAGATACTTTGACATATTTCAGTTAGGCTTCTTTGCTTTAAAGAGTTTAGAGAATAAACAAAGTAACGACATTAATATTAATGTTATGAAGCAGGAAACTGCTTCATAATTAGCTTTAAAAGCTAGTTTATTTAGATTTTTTTTTGTGTTATGGAATTGTAACACTACAGCAAATTTCTGGATCGCCTTTGGCTTTTTTGGTTTCTGCTTTTTACTTCAGTTTTTTTTTAGTCATTCATTTCTGTTTTTTTTTAATATATCGAGGGTGAAAGATACACAAGACTTGAATAGTTTGCCATGCGAAAAGCATCTTCATCATTCTGCAAACTTAGGTTAAATAACGTATAACCCCCTTGTTAGCAAAGTTCTCTGCCAACAGGTAGAAAGGAACAAAGTTTATTCTTGTATGCTAAATAGCCTATCAGTTATTTTGAACAATAGATGACAATGTTTCACATTGCTGGAAAGCTGAAATGTTGTGGTAATGTAAAACAAAATCCAACCCATTAAAATAATCATGTATATATTAGTCTTCTAAAGTAGATTATTTTGATGCTGTAATATTATTGCAAGGTAGAAAGTAATGATATGACAAACCCTTTCCTTTGTCCCCAGTACAATAAATATACTTTATACTTTCCTTATCTCTCCCAAGGTGAATGATCAGCATGATTTCCTGCCTGAATCTTGCATTCTTCTACTTGGTGGAAATTAAAATAACATGATATTCAAAATTACTTTAAAACACCTTAACTTCTAAAATCACATTTCCAGATTTTGCATAAAAATTGTAGCTTATTATTCCACTTGATGCGAGATACTAAAGCTATGATAGCCCGAGACTGTAAAGATAATCTTCCTTCAAATAAGGCAGAATTTATTAGAAATGCCCAGTACTGCTAGGTAAACAAGCTGTATCTGAATTTCAAATATCACCAATGAAGAGTGATATTGAAGGTACATAACCTGTTTCAGAAGTATCAGATGAAGACATTTGAAATACTGAAGTAGTACATTATAATGAGAAGAACACTGAACAATGGGCTGAAAACAAAAAAGTTCGCTCAGAAATATGATACTGAGAAAGAAAACTGCCAATGTGGACAACTTCACCATGAGCAACAGAGTCTTAATTCAAAGCATACAGATTTTAGAAATTTAAAATATCTAAAATCTGTAAATTTTCCTACGCAGTTTTCTGCCAGATGGAATGCAACTGAGTCATGATTAAAAACTAAAGTAGCCTTCAGGCAATCAGACTATGTGTACCATCTATCACTTTCCTGGAGCGATTTATTAGCTGGAATATAAAAGTACAGGTAACAAAATTAATATGAACAATTTTTCAGCACATGCAACTCTGACAAATGTTTAAAATGCATGGGACATGTTTTATGTGATCACTCACTAAGTTTTTAAAACATGCTGTAGGGTTTTGGCTGGGATAGAGTTGAATTTCTTTACAGCAGCTTTTATGGTGCTGTTTTGTATTTGTGCTGAAAACAGTGTTGATAACACTGGGATGTTTCAGTTACTGCTGAAACGGGCTCCTCACAGTGCCCTGCCAGCGAGTAAGCTGGGGGTGCACAAGAAGTCGGGAGGGGACACAGCTGGGACAGCTGATCCCAACTGACCAAAGGGGAAGGGACAACGTTCGGAGTGATGATATTTACCTTCCCAAGTAACTGTTACATGTGATGGAGACCTGCTTTTCTGGAGATGGCTGAACACCTGCCTGCCAATGGGAAATAGTGAATGAATTCCTTCTGCTGCGCACACAGCTTTTGCTTTACCTCTTAAACTGTCCCTATCTCAACCCACAAGTCTTTGCACTTTTACCCTTCCGGTTCTCCCTCCCACCCCGCTGAGGGCGAGTGAGCGAGCGGCTGTGCAGGACTGAGGTGCCCATTGGGGTTTGCCCACCACACCGTGATACCGCTCTTGTCTCTGACCGGTAGTGCAGCAACAGGTACGGCTCTCCGACTTTGCTCACAGGCCTAAGGGACAGATAACTGAGAATTAAGCACCATAAAATCTAACAGCCTTCTGGCTCCCACAAGCAAATCTGCATCAAGTGGCAAGAGCATCGTCTCTGTCAATGTTACCTAGTTATCTCCAGATATGAGATCAGCCAGCAGGCTCTGTGTACAACTGTCTCCGTCTACAGCAAGCTAGGAAGAAAGTGCTCACACCTTCTCTCCATCAAGTGTAGGGAGATTCTTCTGTGAACTTGGACTCCAAAGCTGGGACCCTTTCCTGAGGAACTGCTGTGCTGATAATGCTTCTTCATATAATGATCTGTTCTTTAAGGCACTTCCTCAGAAAGAGATTGAAGTTCAACTCCTTTTTTTGACAGAGCTTCAAACCTAAGGAGAGGTCCCTATCACAGGGAGCCAGGCGAGACGGTGACACAGCGTTCTCTGCTGCCGTGCTACACACAACAGACCAGGTGTGAGGCCACTTGGTGAATCACAAAAAAGTATCCAACAGCTCCTCACTCAGGAACCATAGTTCAGGTCCTAAACATTGAAAAAGTGATAGGTTGAACACCCTCCTCCCTCCAAAGGCTCTTGTTATGAAATGACTGTAAGACATCATCACAAGATCAAAAGATACTTAATTAAGACTGCAGGAGTGAACAATTTCAGTAACCCTGTATCTTTCAGAGTCCAACTTTGGAATTTTAACTGCCTTAACATTTGCTTTCTATTTACATATTTATACAAAAAAATACATCCCATAAGAAAACAAATTAATCTTGGTTAACTTAGTATTTTCTTTTTGCAACTAAGGGAATAAGAAACAAGCAGTTGCGGGATTGGAGGTGCCAGAGTGAGTAACTTCTCCGCATGCTATGAACAACAAATCAACCCATATGGAAATAAACTAAAACCTTCAACTGCACAATAAAACATTTTATTTGACCTTCATTTTTTTAGATACTTAAGAATAATGTCAAACTTTCCATAGTTTTGCAATTAATTTTCACCGTTCAAGTAGTGAGAACAAACATGCTATTCTCCCTCCTCCAACACTACGTGCTTACAATTATTGTAGTCCTCTGAATTAGAAAAAAACAGAGGAAAGAAGCTAAAGATCATATTTTTAACAGATGACACTTCCTGAAATACAATAGAGGTATCTTTTATGCTGATTAAATCAACATAAATGCATATACTAATCATTTTTGATAGCCAGACTCATTTTTCCACAAGTGCTTGACAAGCATGTCATTAATTAAGAAGGACCACTGACCAGACTTACTTGTGTATGCTGAATTACAAAATAGTTTAAAAGCTTTGATTTTCACAAAACGAAGGCAGGGGGTGGGGGGGGGGGGAGAACAGCAGAAAGCCCAAACCCTAGATGAACAAAGAAAGTTTTAGAGCACTTTGTTAGTGGGTGACACAAGCTTGGGCAAACCTGATTAAGCTGGCACATACGAATGATGAAGAATTAACTGTATAATCAAAATCCTGGTGCCAAACTATGAATTTTAATTATATTGCTCACTGAGGAAGACACATGGCAGACAAAAAACAAGGAGGACAGACATTAAAAACACTACAGGCAGTTTTTCCAGTGAAATTAGAATTTGTTCGCTTTCCTGTCAGGAACAAAGCGGCTTTATACAACACAAAGTTATCTATAAATCTTTGTGTGATAGAAGAGTAAAAGAACCACAATTCAAGGGCTAGACTAGCTCCTCTGTCAATGGACTTTAGACTCAACTGATAGACTGGTGGGAAGACAAAAAGAACTCTGAATCATTCTTTAAAGAAAACAAACCTTGATCACTTTGGGGGGCTTAAAAGTACTTCCCTGGCAGGTGAACAGGACTGCAGCATGAGAATTCTGCCCCTTCAGAAGACATTTTATTTTGGTTTCTGGCCCCATTTGAGAATAATAGATATTGATAGTATTTAAGTGGTTTTAAGAGCTTCATCCACATGTCACAGACTTCTGTAGTCAGAGTTAGTCATGCTACACTTGGCCCTGAGATTCCCACGGCAGAAACACCAGAAAAATCTGTATTCTTTTCTTTTTTTTCCCCGCTAACAGGAAAATTATTTTAACTAGAGGGGAACAGTATGTTCTGCTGGCTTTTGGTAGAATCTTAAACTACTATAATTTGAATGAAATACCTGGGTTGATTAATTAGGCACCCACATGGCAATGCCCTCATCCATCCCCTATTTTTCCCAGAGCAATTCTTCACCTTTATGCAAAACTATGACTTGGGCACTCTGTTGTGACTACAAATACTCACATTTCCGAACAACTACATCATGTTTTACTTCTGCTCTTTACATTTGTACAGCTGACACATTTAATTCAGATAACAGCTGCTGCTGAGCATACCACTGATTCAGCTGTGGATACCCTGGAGGACTACTAATACCAAAGCTCAGCTGCCTGCATCAGAACAGTACTCAGGACACATGTGTCTAAGCGTAAAAATATGCATAGTCCAGCATCTGTTTTAATCCTTCATTATAATAACACCAGCAAGATACAGACCAGCTCTGGAATATATTATGCATAAATTCTAATCTCTTGAGAATATTGAGACAGAAGACTAAGTAAAGATAGGTAAAGGAAATTAGCTGGTATTTTGCACTGATATCCACTCTACGTTACTATGAAAGCAACCCAGAACAGGAACAGCAAACTAAAATAAAGAACTAAATCCAATATGTACTAAATGAGCTCATAAGAACTTGGCATTTCATTTTCCTTCGTGGAGCATTTGGTATGAGACACCAGTAGTCCTACATACTTCATATCTCCTCTAACTGCTTAGAAACCGCTAACATTCACATTCTGATCACTGCCAGAGATGCATGAGATACAGCCCAGCACACAAGGGCATTAGAAGACATTCTGTTTATCTTCGAGTGGAAAAGGAAACAGTGCTATTCACTGCCATATAAACCCCATTTATTGACAATTCTGTAAAACATATAATCCTTCAGGCTCACACAGCTGAATCAACAGACTCATGACAGGAAGATTAAAAAAAAAAAAAGCAAGAAGGAAAAAATATATTGCCAGAATTAAATCACGTGGAAAAACAGTGGACATAAACAAATATATATAAAAAAGAATTAAGCCAGAACAAACGTGGAAAGCATTTCTGTCTTTTTGACAGGAGACAAGTTTTCCTGCATTTGAATGAGAAAATCTAACAGAGTCTATTTTATACCAAAGGAAATCCCTGCTGCAAATACAGAAAACAACAGTGCCTTCGTGTCTTACACAAGACAAAGTATTGAACCCTAGTAGGAAAAGCATACAAAACACCTGCAAAGCCTGTACAATAACAAACACTTCCACCTTCCCAACTGATGCAAATACAAGAAACAGTGTAGCAGTTTGCAAACACAACAGATTTCTCTCCGTAATTTGCTAAAATTGTATCCAGATATTTTATGCTATAGCATTCAAGTGGCTAAAAATATTGATATACAATAATTACACAGGATATGTAATTGTTTGTATACTATATAGGAGCAGCATATCAACCAAGCAACCAATGTTTCTGAACATATTTAACCAAATTAACACTGATGTGCACGGGAACATAAGTAACACTTGCATGATGTGATAGTATGTTTTGTATTCCATTCATAAGAATAATGAGCTTGCAAAATGGTAATTTTTTGATTACTGGTTTCCAATTTTTTAATTTTTTTTTTTTAATACAGGAAACCTCAATTTTGAGGTAAGCTTGCTTGAATCTGAATCTTCACATTGTGCACATTTATAGCTCCGCTCAACTTCTCTGAACTTGGCTCTGTAGGTTTTGTTTCAGGTCAGATCTCAATCCAAACCCATTCTATTTCCCAGAATCTGTCCAGATATGGGCAGGAATTTGTACAGCAACTCTAGGTATTTAAACATAAGCAGAAGAGAATAAGAGAAGACCTCAAGGGCTTTCAAAAGGGGGTCATAAATGCACATGAAGAATGAAATGTTAAAAAAAATAAAAAATAAAATAAAAACTGAACAAACAATGCGTCCCCCCCAGTATAACATTTCACCTACTGAGAAATATATCTAAGGATATATGTAAGGAACCCTACCATTTGTTATGTAGAAATTATACTGGAAAAGTGCAAAGCAATGTTCTAGTGGAATCAGCTAAGCACTGGTAACATAAAAATGACTGGTACATCTTTTTCATCAATATTTTTATGATTTGAAAATGGTACCTCTGGATACAACTCCTTGTAGTTGGAAGTGATTAGAAAATCGATACAAAGTATTACTGGCTCAATTTGCAATTTGCTGCACAAACAATTTTGGAATGCTGAAATGTGGGGTAATTCATTAAGCCAAGTTTGCCTTATATATTTAAAACATTTATGATAAAGCATTTACTGTTAATATTCAAGTAGTTTAGATCTGAGGCAATGATAGCTTTGTTAATTGGTTCCTTAACTAAAGATATGATCATACAGTTATTAAAACCCTCATACTATCTAGTGATTGACAGATGCCATGCCAACAGTAACTATGTCACTTACAGGAAACATCAACTTAAATTCTTCAACTGTAGGAGCAATATTTGGAGGAGTAAAACCCCTAAAAAAAAGATAATCACAAGCAATGCCCTACTTAAACTAGTTGAATGTCAGTTCTGATTGCTTTGGTGTTCCTTTTAAGATAATTAAAGTGTGCAACACCTGTTCTGCTCCTGACAACATACAGCTTAACCAAACTCTTAACTATGTTCATTCTTTAGATGTATTTTCGAAATCATTTAGTGAAGACTCACATTCACATGGAAATATCTATCAGACAGTACGAAATGGAAGACAAGCCTCATCGGAAATTATGTGGGGTTTTTGTATTGATGAAACAAATGTCTGATGTGAGACAGATCAGTGAAAGTATCAAGCAATCATTTCTAAATTCACTGAATTCTACGTTTTATGAGAAAAATCTGAAATGGTATCTGTTAGCAGTATCGCGTGCTACAACATATATACGCTTGCTAACTCAGTTAATCGGTGTCTCTAATCTGCATTGCTTACACTTTCTAGCATATTCAAGACCTAACTGATGTCTACTGCAGGCCTGAACTGAGCTACAAAATAAAGTACAAAAGAAATATTATTTATGGGACTGTTCATCAGACATGGATAATGCAGCAGATTCAATCTCGTAAGCTTCATAGGTCTAGTTATTTTTAAATCAAATCGTATTTTACTGGAAATAACAGATAACATGGTGAAAGAAGATCATAAATTTGGATTACAAGTAGGTCTACATTAACCTGCACAAATACTCCTACACAGCTCAGCAGCATTGAGATGGCAGAAGAGAAGGGCAGTGACTTCCAACATCTGTATATGGAGAATAAAATCTCCAGAAACTCAAGTTCCGTTGAGAAAAGTTGAATTATGGTTATTTTAAAGACAGAACATTTAAGATAGACAACTACTTTAACTGAAGTACTTCTTGTTCTTGCTGCTTCTCTCTTTCTCCAGGTTTTTTTTTTGTGATTTGTTTTAGCTGTAGAGCAGAACCACATTTATCATATACAATTTGCCATGTGTCTCTTGCTGATTTAATAAGCAATCAGGAGAACTGTTTGATTAATTCAAAGCAGTACTTCGCAACATCACACCAATTCAACTAATTACAATGGATGTTAGCTCTCTGAAACACTACCATCAGGCTAGAGTGGTACATTGGGTGCCGTAGCCCCAAGAAAATGTTATCATTTTGTTAAAATGTAGGTTTTCATCTCCTATGATATAAAAATAATTTGTTTGACATGTCTATGAACTACACCACTAAAACTTGTGAGCAGGTGAGCAGACCTGCAGAAGACGGAAATATATTTACTGAGCTACTGAATTCGGGTCTCTTCAACCGGTTCCTTTATCAAAGAACAATTTGAATTAATAACCAGTCACATAGTTCCCTTCATATGGTAAAACATCTAAAAATAATAAACTGTTTTAAATCTAATGTCATAAATCCTAAAATCAATTTGGAGGCAATGGAAGAAGAACAGAATAAATGGTTACCAGAAACATAAAGTAAGACTTTTCTTTTAAACCTTATTTCTTATATTTTAAGTGCAATAGAAAACAAAGTTCTTCAAAAGAAAATTGGTTACGTTTTACCTCAAACCAGGACACCTCTAAATAACACAATTCTTGCCTCAGAAGTGACAGCAGTGCTCTATGGTAAAGAGTATCTTTTAAAGGAATCTTACCATGCAGTTATGTGCATTTCGATTCTGTAGACATAACCTCCATTAGCATATCAATTCAATTTACCTGAATGTGCTGTATTACCTTTTAAACCATCTACTTCACTTTATTAAGCTGATAATTTGAACTCAGTACTGCATTATTTAGATATGCAGCTAAAGAGAAGTTATGTATTTTATTCTTATATATTAATGTAGTGAAAACATGTTTGAGGAGGCAGCTCTTCATTATACTTCAACGCTTTATTCCTAGCTGTACTTGATGTCAGTTATGACTAGGAGGCTATTATCAGGCTAATACTATCTTTTCCTCCATAATATTATTATTCTCAGTATAATGACATAAATCTCAGTTTGGAAATAGAAGCAATCAATATTATTTATTGCTGTATTTTCATTAACTAGAAAGTTACAGAGAATACAGAACTGTGACTTATTTAAGTCCTTCATGGAGTGGAACCTCTGAACTTCAGAAGTGTTCCCCCATCACATACCCTTCTGGCCTTCCTTACCTATGCCCAAAGTCAAATTTTCACACTTCATTTTCAGACCTCTTACTATACCTCCTCCTCTCAGCTCACGCCCTCTTTCCTTCACCTTGGCAGCTCACTAAGCGTTAGTGTTTCCCATTTCCCTACTAAGTCACGTATCCTGAAATAGGAGATGTAATATATTCAGAACGAATTTTGATATACTTTGAATATAGCCTTCAAATTTTAGTTGAAGTCAGTAACTAACCTGTGTCCTTTTCACCATGAAATATTTAAGAACCCTACTGCCTCCACTAGCAGGTAATCGTGGTATTGATTTATGTAATACATGTCCTTCCATGTATACCCTATCCATCTATTTCATATCTGATCACAGAGCTTTCTTAACTTCCTACAACTCCCAACAGATCAACTATACTAACCCCAAACTCAGACTTCCTGATAATTTTTTTTAATGTTATTTTGTATTGCCTTTTTTTATATATTACTCCAGAGAAGGCTGGTTAGTGTTTCTACCTAAATACACACAGATGACTCTCAATATCTCACTTTCAGATTCTTAACATCAACTCAGGAAAGGGATGGGTAAGCCAAAAGAATTCAATAGTGCCAAAATGTTACTGAAACATTGGTTTATAGAAATCTTCTTAACTGGTTTCAGGAAAAAGAGGCCAGGAGCATGCTTACTTAGCAAAAGGGACTGAAGCATAGGGAAAAATGCCACAGTACCATTGGTTTTACATGCTACATTGTAGATTAAAGCACATACAAGTCTTAAAAAGAACCCTCAGAATCTCAGTAGCTGAAACCTGCATCCCTACAACTCACCTGCTGTTATCAACAGTAGCCAGATTAAAGTTAAAATGTGCATGCCTAACTCATGTTAGGATCACATTTTCATTTTGTTATACACACATATCATAAAAATAGGATTTATTTCTACATGAATCAAACCACATTTAAAATGATCTCTTATACTCAGGGATTCTACTATATTTACTGATTTTCCACAAATAAATAAGTAAACCAAAAATTACAGTGGTTGGATGTGAACAACTTTCAGCTCTATTAATTTTTATATAGCTGGAATAATAAAAATCATTTGTCTGCTTCCATTTTCTGTATGTAATGATTAAGTCCATATATTAAGCACAGTGTGAAAACTACAATTAGATACCATTTAAAGATGCATGTCTGTACATGACAAGCAATTTGGGCAACAAACAAATAATAAAATGCATAATGCTAAGAGATCAACTAGTACATGAGACTTGACACCTACTTCTGTTTCAGGACAGGTATTTAAGACAAAAATAAAAAACAAAACAACAACAAAAAAACCCAAACAATCCCAAAGCATGACTATAACAAAGGAAAGAGCAGAAATAGTAGGAAGAGCGAGAAAAAGAAAAAAAAGAAAAAAGAAAATGCAGCGAAAATTAATAAACAGGCAGTTCCAAATTATTCTATACTTATCTCATTCCAACATATTTTTTTAAAGGTACTTTCTTTTAAAGTGATGTTTAAGCTCAAAGCAAAAAGTAACCAAAGAAAATTCTTTCCATATACACGAGATCTGATTTTACTGTGACACCTCTTAACATATTTGTCTTCAGACTTTAAGATATTCACCATGTTTTGTGAAGGAAAAAAACCCAACTCTTTCAGCAGAATTGGTTATTCCCCTTGGCACAAGGACCTCATCTTTGAGTTTACCTCGTTAGAACCCAACTGCACCCCATCAGGCCATTTTAGAAAGCATAAAGGGGCAGTACTACACTTTCGTTTCTCATGATACAAAACTTCTTTCTCCCGTACAAGTGCAGTACAATTGTGAAAATATCTTGGCAGGTGGGCATTGCCAATGTTAATTTGTAAGAATTCAAAGATTATTTTTATTATAAATAATATACTATTGTAGAATGTCAGTATTCTAAAAGGTAAACCCTGCGCACATGCTTTTAGCTCCACACCTACAGCTTCAGTTTTCCACGTCTGTTTCAAAGCAATACTGTTGCACATACATAAACAGAAATAAATAAATAAAAAACAAAAGTATGTTTTATTACACTGCAAATGGAAAGCACTGTAGCTGCTCCTGTACTATGATTCTAGCCACGACTGTTTTGCATTAGTGAAGTCTATGAACATGCCTATTCTACACCAAAAAATTCAACCTCGAAATGACTCACATTCTCATAAATACTAATGCTAAAGGCCTGAGACACATTTAAATCAGAACTCAAAGTTAAATCTTCATGACCGTTGAAATATTAAACTATCATCATCAAAAATACATTTTTAGAGGTATTACATACATTTTATGCTGTGATGTGCCTTTCCAGAAAGGCACATCCAGACCTCTCCAGACCTGCACTTCAATAAAAGGTTTGGACTACAGACCAAACTTCAGTCAAATAAAAGGCTGAGACTGACAACCTCCTGAACACTTTGGCCTCGAAAAAGCAGCCGTGCTTCCGCAAGCAACATACAGTTTGAACTAATCACTTTTGAGAGTGAGTTCATACATGGCTAATGTTTCTCCTAAAACAGAAAGATTACTTTAAATATTCTGTTACCAATTTTCTTCTATATTTATACACACATTATTATTAGTGCCATAGGATCACAATTAAGCTCTGTATGAGCATGTAGTTAGCAAAAAAAAAAGTTTTTTTTAAAAAAAAAAAAAAAAAAAAGGCAAAATCTTTCTGTACCAGTGGAGATTAGAATGATGATACATCCTAAAAGAGGACACATTCGGGACAGAAGTCATTAGCACTAGCCATCATTAGCACGCCCCCTGTGCAAAGGGCAGAAACACACCAATTCTAACAATGACCTTTGAAGTCCCCACACTTGATATTTTGTTTTAAAGTAGAACATTTACTCCATGGTCAACACATTCAAATATAAAGAGAAAAAAGTTTCTACAACTGTACCTGAAAACTAAGTGGTGGAGACTCCTGAAGGGGGAACAATTATGTCAAAAAAGTAGCACATCAAAAAGTGGCTTCATAAAAACTTCCACTCCTCCCGGCCATTACAGAATACTCAATCATATTCATTGGGCTTCCCTAATGAAAATTAAATGGTGTATATATATTTAAACACACACATCTATGTAAATATATATATATACAGATATGCCTGAAATCACTAAAGAAGTCAGCACAAAGCCACAGTTAAAAGCTAGAATGGACTTGACATACTAGCCCATGAACTTCAGATTTCAAAATAAGAAGTTGATTTAACATAGCACTCAATTACAAAGATCCAATAAAAATTGCTTTAAAAGCTTGAAAGAATAGGATTACGCACCTCACCTGCTCAAGGGCAAGCATAAACTAAAGGATGCTCATCTGATGAAGGTTAAAATGACAACATGCAGTTGATGATTAAAGGAACTTAATCATCAGGCTCTCTCATGTTTTTGAAGTGGAAAGAGGGGAAGGTTAACTTCCACAGGAATGTGGGTCAATCAAGTAAAACTGAGAGTATCAGATACAAAGATACATCATACTTGGGTATTATTGTTTTGATATTATACTTCTAAAATAATTTTTCAAGATTTTTGGTTTGCCTGCAGGGTTTTGGTTTGTTTGTTTGCTTTGTTTTTTTAATAGAAATGTCTTGACTCACAATGGACAAATCTTACAAATCAATGCATTAGCCTCTTTCAAGCAGGAAAGGCACAGAAGGGACATCCTGGCATTTTATTTAATATCAATGATATTGCCAGTTAATGTCCACATTCAACAAATTTGTAAGTTAAAATATGTGGCAGGTTTAGCTATCTAAGATTTGACGCAAGTTAATTCCAACTTGTCAAATATATTGGTTTTGACAAAGCCAAAACTCTTACACAAACCAAATGCATTCCCTTTTGAGGACATCCACGCAAGGCAACAAAAAATTTGCCAGAATCATAAAAAAATCCATCTTATTTAAATCTTAAAATATATGACAAACTTTCAAAACCTACCACTTGACAAGAGCTATGTATTATGATTCTTTACTAAGGGTTAGGGCTTTTCTTATCCCCCTCAGTTGGAATGAATTATTTTATGAAGGCACACAGCCTATGAGTTTAATAGTACACAATACGACAGACAACAGCAAAGTTTCAAAGCAATCTGCCTCCTCCAAATACATACATTACATTGTGCAGAAATCCCCAGTCACAGAAGCAGGGCCAGAGATTTTCAAATTTAAAGGACAAATTACAATGATCTTGTCATTCCCAATCTCACACAAAAGAGAACATGATAATGATTTAATTCTTTTTAACTTTATCGGGTTGGGTTTTTTTGCCAACCTTAAAATATCAATGTAGCTCTTATTCAATTCAAAGTCTCAGGCCCTTTTATTTTTTTTCTTTATAATCCTTGCTCTGCTGAATTTAATTGCCTTGGCAATGCCAGAACGCTGCCTGATCCTAATAGGTCAGCATTGATCGCTCTAAACCAATTGGTTCCTTCATTACAGAGAAAATGAAGTAAAGAGGAAAGGCAGGTGTGCTCCCGCACAGTCAGCTGGACTTCAGTTTCTCTTGCCCTTCTTCTCCCTCATTAACTAGCAACCAATCGATCAGGAACCTGCTCAGAACCCACAAAAACTATTCATCACTTCTGACATGGAATGGTTTTAACAGGTCACTAAAGTAAAGAATATTTGAGGTATCTATCTTTAGAGCCTTTAGAGCTCATATGGTTTTTAAACTGACGTCTAAGAGAAAGAAAAATCGAAACCTTACACTCCTATACAGTTCTACTCTAAACCTCAAATCCAAAATAAAATCTGTTATTTATTTGCCCAAGACAAGACTCTGTGGTGTAGCGTACCTAATTTTAAACTTTCTTTATTGTGAAGTACTTCGATGGATAGAGAAAAAGACCATAGCTGGGAGAAAGAGTACAGATGCCCCCACTCCCTACTTCTACCTCATTCTCTTCTGCACTTTCACGCTCTTTAGTTGAACAAATTCAAAATGCCAGTGAATGTTCATCCTAAAGCTTTACACATCATTTCTGTCTCCACCTTTTAAAATATTTAAACGCTGCCAGTATTTCCAACAATTTTGCATCACCTTTTCCTAATAGTCCCTTTCCTATCAAGCTCCACACTTTGCAACTGAACCCCTTTACCTCATCTGCCAAAAATTACTAACTGTTCAAATTACTCTTAAAAATTATTCTTCTTGAAAAGTTATCTGTACTGATTAGCTCTTACTCTAGTCAGTTATTAATGTTGTTCCTTCTCTTTCTCCGATTGTGAACTCTGCAGAACATGCCCTGTCGTTATGCTTTGTTCACTAAAACAGGTTTGTAATTTCACATTGCTATCAGTTCAAAAAACTGCCACCAAGGCAATTCAGGAGAAGAAATCAAAGAGATACTGTAATAAATATGTAAGTAGTGAACAAGATGTTAGAATGGGGGGAAAAAAAAACCCACAAACAAACCACCTCAAGAAGAGAACTAAACAGAGCATAAGGGAACAAGAAACAAAGGGAAGCAGCAGCAGACAACAAACAAACTGGATGAAGAAACAAAGGAGAGTGGTACCAGTTTGGTTAGGAAAAAGAAAATTCCAATGAAAGATATTGTGTAAAAAAATTTAACTTACTTCTACTAAAAGAACCAGAAAAGATAAACAGAGTACAAATATGTCACTTTATAGTACACTGAATGGGAGGAAAAATTTAAGAGGGCAGCAGAACATAGAGATGTAGTCCTTTTAATTGCAAGTCAGCATAAGAGCCATTTCTCTCCCAGTTATGTCTATCCTCTCACAAATTAAAAGAAGAGGTCTAGATTATTATTTTGAACAGATCCACAAGAATGAATCACCTGAATCCACAGAAGATTATAAGGAAAATCAGGTGTTTCATCTGTGTTCTTTGCCATAGGAACATGATGTCACCAGTGAAACTTATTTCAGTTGGAAAAATTTTATCCATTAGATCCTATTCAACTCAGACTACTGTAACAATTGTTAATTATACAGTAAAATGGAATTACCACGGACAAATAAATTAGCTAATTCTTTTGCTAAACATTTCCTCCCCTATGGTAAGATACAGGATCAGCTTGCTTTCTGCTGCTGTTTTTCACCTTTTTTTTTCCCCTCGTCTTTTCCCTTCTTTTTTTTAAACCTTTGAAGCAACCGTCCTGGGTAGCATTCAAAGGCCATGATTTCTGAAAAGATGATATTGCTATTCGGGAACACAGTCCCCTGGGAAGCAAATCAATTTACCAATACAGTACACTATAATAAAGGGCTATTCACATGACCTAAGTTAGCAATTTGGATTCTACCTGAGCTCCAGAGGATGATTCAAGTTCCTCAAGTCTGGCTGGGTTATCCTTTGTCATTGAATCACAGACACACATTCATGAGTAAGCATCTAACTTGGACAGAAACTGGACAATATACCTGCTGCAACACTTAAATAGTCATACAGATGTCAAAAGAGAAATATGAACATGCTCAACAACTATTTTAAAGACTATACGATGAGGAGATTTAACTGATCTTTCCCATAATCAGTCAGAAATTATCTTCTAATGGTAAAAATACATTCCAGTAGATTTGTGGCAATTCTACTAGGAAAAAAAAAAAATTAAAAATTTGAGATACTACTGCAGAAAAAAATGCAGGACTATTTCTCCTTTGGCATTTTAAAAATCAGTTTAATCAAAGGTTCCCACATTCTTTGGACAAGATGACAGTGGGAATCCTCCAAGTTTCTCAGACCTGGAAACTCTGTCAAACTTATTAAAAAAATTATCTTATGTG
Source organism: Ibidorhyncha struthersii (assembly GCA_013398815.1). Classification (NCBI taxonomy): domain Eukaryota; kingdom Metazoa; phylum Chordata; class Aves; order Charadriiformes; family Charadriidae; genus Ibidorhyncha; species Ibidorhyncha struthersii. Next base: position 1,336,945 of record VZSZ01002782.1, read on the forward strand.
TACCACAATAAAAGAAGTCTGGTTCTCTACTGATGTGTATCACAGATTTAGTTGATTTTGAGACATGCAAAATCCACATTATAAATACTCCAGTTTTGGAGAAACCTAAAGTCTTTTACTGTCTCTGTCTGACCCTTTTCTGAAGGGAAATCGTATGATGCCTGATAATATTTAGGCCTTTTTCTAGCAAAGGAATTAACAGAATCTCTTTCCTGTAATTGGTGTCTGTCAGAAGACTTCATTTCTTTATGGAATCGGGTACATACAATATAAAAGAAATGTACTTCACCATACTATGTCCCCACAAACAGTAATCAATAAATCACAGTTTATATACCATGGAGCTAGACTATCCCATGAATCACTTCCAACTCATGATACATGTGCTGACAACCAGAATGCAGAAGAAACATCAGCTTTTAAGAAACAATACTGTATTGACCCTGTGGTCATCATGCTGCTTTTACTTGAACTACCAATTTAAGTCACACGTAATCTAGAAATCAGAGTCCAGAAGTCTCACGAAAAAAGACTTAAAAGAGAATTTAAGATGTCATTTAGCCCATCCCTCCAGTCATGCTGTCACAAAGAAGTATCAAACCACATTTATTACACTCCAGACAGATAAATATCTAACCTCTTGTTAAAATTCTCCACTTATGAAGCTTTCACAGCCTTCACAACCTGTATTTAGCCAGCATGACAGTGTTTCTTAGTGCCAAATTCAACCTTTCATTGCTATAATTAATACCTATCACTTTTTGTCTTATTCCTTATGAAGATGAAGAATATATCCATCTCTTGTTTTGTACAAGTTTTTTACCTCTTGTGAGGTAACCTCTTTTTACTTCTCGTACCTCAGACCTCTCTTCTCTAAACCAGTCAGTTGCAAGTTTGTCCATCTTTTCTTGTAGGTCAAACTGTGCTGGTTCTTGGTGCTCCTTTCCAGACTCTTCCCATGCTTCTTGGAAGTATGAAATGGTCATTTCCTCAAGGGTCCAGAATTGGCAATTCAGGTATGACTGAACTGAATAAATGATGCTGATTCGTATTACAAGCTATGCTCCTGTTTATATATTCAAATATTCTTTTTTGCAACAGCTGATACTGCAGTCCCATGTCCAGCTTAACATTCACTACAAATTGCAAATCCTTCTGGTGCTGAAGCGCGATTCAGCCATTTGCTCCTCACCCTCATTCTTTAAATCATATTTTTCTGCACAAGTACAGATTCTTGCACTTGTTCTTAGGAAACTGCGTTCTATTTATTTCAGACTGTCTCCAATTTGTCAAGATCCTTTTTAATTCTAATTTTGCCCTTTCCCATAACTGCATCTCCTCTCACAGTTTCATGCTATCCTCAAATTATTATGGTGGGTTTTTGTACTATCCAAAGCATTACACATATACTGAGTAGTATGGAACACAAGAAAGACACCATAAAAATCCCACTTCTTTTATCTTTCCATTTTCCATTTCCATATAACTATGATTACAACAGGTGCTGCTCCAGTTTTATATCCGCTTTACTATGTTTTCATTTAGACCATGTTCCCCTTGCTTGCAGATTGAAATACCACATTAGTGTCAAAAGCTTTACTGGAGACAAAATATAACATATACTGATTTGTTTCTTATCCATGCCCTGTTTTTCTGCCTCAGAAGGAAACGAAATTGACTATCTGTTTTTGACAAATCCAGTTTGGCTGACAGTAATTTCTTTATCTTCTAGTGCCTACAAACAATTTGGTTCAATAACTTGCTCCAGTATTTTTCTGGAAACTGAAGTTCTGCTGTATGACACAATTCCTCAGCTTCCTCTTTTTGCTCCTTTAAAAAAATGGGAAAAGAACAAACTTGGTGCCCATTACCTATTTTCCATTTCATAAAATAAACAACTTTTCCAAGCTAAAAGGTATAAGTTACAACTACTAGTTCCAAAGCTATTTTGGGGGGATTAGAAAGCAAGTTACACACTTATATAAATAAATAAAATGGGAATTAGAATACAAATTATAAGTACTAGCAGAACAACTTTATTTCTGGTTCTACAGTTACTAATTGATAACTGCTACCATTACGGCCTAGAAATTGGGGGCTTACATACTACAAATTTTCAAGGACAATATCTGATAGTTTAAGTTTAGCTTATTAGTCACATTTCCCAATTTGCATAAAATTTTATGAATGACAGAACAAGTACTTCCCCTTCCCTAACATGATTACTGCTCCTTACAACTTCATGGTGAAATAAATACGGAATTTTGGAATTAACTTTTGCATCTCATGGAATTATTTATGGTATAAAAGTAAACAAACTTCAAAATGGAAGAGGAAAATTATGCCTTACTGTGTAATATTCTTTAAGGGGTGCAAATCAAGAACATATACAAGAAGAGGTAAACACAGTGACAATACCTTTTTATCCTTTTTTTTTTTAAAAAAAATCATTTGGAAACAGTTTTAAAGAAAGCCTTTCTGTGACAATATTCAGCTCTACTGGTAAAAAGTGAATGTAAGCCATAGATGCCAATAGCTCTGTTGTCTAATTTAATATGATGCAATAGTGTCCTTAATGATCCACCACTGAGGGCCTTCCAGAGACCTCCACTGGAAGGCAGAAGAGGGGGAAAGACCTTAACTGAGTGACTGTCATATTCTAATCTAACCTTCCTACAGAAAGAACTTAGATATCTCTCCTTCTCCCTCTCCCCTAACCAAAAGATACAGGTCTCCCTGCTAGTTACACTAAGAAAAAAACAACAATGAAAAGAAATCCCAGGTTTCTGGCTTCTTGAGAAGATTCCACTGAAGAGAAAAACCTCCGCAGCTGAGAGCTCATCTTACCAGAAAAGCACAGAAACTGCTGTTCAACACACGCCACGACAGAAGTTTTATACCTTTGAAAAACAAACCCATCTTGTTTTTTAATTTAGTGAGTGAAATCACTAAAATTGTTATACCTGAAATGCTGGTATCTGCAAAGTGTCCATAAGGAATATCCATTGTTTTCTACCAAAAAATTTGTCGAAGTGCTATAGAAAACTGTCTTTCAAAGTCTCTCTCATCATAGCATATATGGAGGTTAAAATAAAATAAATAAAAAAATTAAGGGGGGAACTACTTAAAAGGAAAATAGTTCTTTTCTAAATGAAAACCGGGTGGTGGAAGGCATAAGAAACCAAAGGAAGGCAGTTAGCTCTGTCTTGTTCTTCCACTGTACATAAAGTAATAATGTTGAAGTAAAATGATGTAGAGTTTGTTTTTATTTATGTGAAATAACTGTTTAAAAACATGGCTAAATGGGAAGCAAAGAGGGATAATCTACTGCATTTGTTTGTTTCATGCAAATACCTGCATGTTATTTATATTATTGTTTCAAAATTCAGGTGCGTAAGTTAAGCGAGTAAAAAGAAATTCAGCTATGTCAGTAACAACTCATATGCTTTGCAAGAGAGCTGTGAGCTGCCTTCCCACTTTAAATAAGTGTAAAAAACGTTTTAGAACAGGCAACCGCATCAGCAACACCAGCCTATGGTGGTGTTGGTAACAGATCAACTATTTCATGTTGGCACTTAGATTATTTAGATGCCGTAATTATAGAATCGTCTTTGGGTAAAAGAACAAAACTCAGAAACCTGTGAGACAAATTCTTATCCCAGTATCCCTGAAAATCTACACTCTGATTAGAGAGAACTGACAATCCCACTGGGGCAGCTGACATTACTGCCCCCCAACCAGAAGTTATAGGCTCTTCATATGAAGCCATTTTCCTCTGCATAACAAGAAACAAGAAGGTACGCATCATTGCGTCTCAGTAGAGATACCTATGCCTTAGCAGAGGAAGTAGCAAATAAGAAAATAATCAGAAGTTAGTCAGATAAGGAGATGATAATGTACATATGTTTAATATATAAGTGTAAACCAAGAAAACTATGTTTGCTCCTTTAGACATGCTACATATTTCCTGACAAGAATAGCCTCACAAAAAAACAAGAGGCCAGATAAAATCCAGTAAAACACCCCAGAAAAAAAGTTGAGTACTTTTGCATGTTTAGTTTTCAAAATTATTACACCATCCTTTGATGACCATGATCAGGTAACAGAAGCATGAGCAGTATTCCACAAGACAGATTAATTATCAGCTCTTCTTTTTAAAGCTGTTATTTTGCATTCCCTTTTCCTCAACGTGATCCACAAATCTTAGAAGAAACCAACAAAACATACCATGGTTTTAAAACATTATTTCAAAAATTGTCAGTCTGAAGAAATAGAATGCAAAAATAGCTCAAGTCAGAATTGCGGGGAGATTTCTATCTTCTGATCTCATGACCTCAAAGATACCTCAAGTTTTCGTCTTGACACTAAGTGATGGGGCTGCCACAGAGACATTGCTTGGATAATTATTGGGGTTTTTTTTGAGATATTTCAGTCCTCCTAATGACAAAGGATGTTAGGTGAGAGACAGCAAGAGAATGATAGTGTAAGTTTTCAAAGATGACAGGAGGAAGAGGAATAGTTCCCTGTGCCACTCAAATGAAGTGCATCATCTTAAATTTCAGTAAATATATTGTATATAAATGAAATTAGATAGTGATAACTATGCATCATACTGAACAAGTATTAAGCTAAGTCTTCAAAAAAAAAAATCTTTAAGCACATTTAAGTTCTTAGTTTTTTAATATAAAATCCCTCAAAAGCAGCCATACCAAGGAGTTTCTATAAATGCCCCTGTATCAGAAGAATAACCAAATTCCCCCTCAGGAGCAGGAGACATTACAGTGGGGGTCTGCTACAGACCACCTGACCAAGACGACCAAGCAGATGAGGCCCTCTATAAACAGATAAGGGGTGGCATCCCTTTCACAGACCCTGGTCCTCATGGCCGTCTTCAACCACCCTGACATCTGTTGGAAGGGTAACACAGCCGGGCACAGGCAATCCAGGAGGTTCTTGGATGGTATTTATGACAACTTCCTTCTCCAAGTAGCAGAGGAGCTATGCTGGATGTTGTCCTTACCAACAAGGAGGGGCTGGTAGGCAGTGTCAAGCTCAAGGATAGCCTGGGCTGTAGTGACCATGAAATGGTCGAGTTTGAGAACCTCGAGGCAGTGAGGAAGGTGCGCAGCAAGCTGACCACCCTGGACTTTAGGAGAGCTGACTCCGGCCTCTTGAAGAATCTGCTTGGTATGGTGCCATGGGATGAAGCACTGGAGGGAAGAAGGGCCCAAGAAAGTTGGTTAATATTTAAGTATCATCTTGGGGGAGATGATCAGGAGCGATGCATCCCTACAAAGAAGGTGGCAGGCAGAAAAGCCAGGAGGCCTGCATAGATGAACAAGGAGCTCCTGGACATGATCAAAAGTAAAAAGGAGGCCTATAGGGAGTAGAAACAGGAGTGGGTAGCCTGGGAGGAATACAGGAAAATCGTTCGAGCAGCCAGGGATCAGGTTAGGCAAGCTAAAGCCCAGATGAAATTAAATCTGGCCAGGGACATTAAGACAAACAAAAAAATCTTTCAATAAGTATGTCAGCAAGAAAAGAAAGACTAGGGAAGATGGGGGACCTCTCTGGAAGGAAACACAAGAACTTGTTACCTAGGACAGAGAGAGCTGAGGTACTCAATGACTTTTTTGCCTCAGTCTTCACTGGCAAAGACTGCAGCCACACTACCCACGATGCAGAAGGCAAAGGCGAGGATTGGGAAAACAAAGAACCACCCACTGCAGGTGAAGATCAAGTACAAGACCACCTGAGGAACATGAAGGTGCAGAAGTCCATGGGACCTGATGAGATACATCCGCAGGTCCTGAGGAAACTGGCAGATGAAGTTGCTAAGCCACTATCCATCATATTTAAGAAGTCGTGGCAGTATGGTGAGGTTCCTGCCAACGGGAAAAGGGGAAACATAACCTCTGTTTTCAAAAAGGGAAATAAGGAAGACCTGGGGAACTACAGGCCAGTCAGTCTCATCCCTGTGCCTGGCAAGATCATGGAGCAGATCCTCCTGGAAACTCTGCTAAGGCACATGTAAAATAAGGAGATGATTGGTAGCAGCCAGCATGGCTTCACCAAGGGCAAGTCATGCCTGACAAATCTGGTGGCCTTCTGCAAAGGGGTTACAGCGGCAGTGGTCAAGGGAAGAGCAACCGATGTCATATACCTGGACTTGTGCAAAGCGTTTGACATGATATTCTGGTCTCTAAATTGGAGAGACATGGATTCGACAGATGGACCACTCGGTGGATAAGGAACTGGCTGGGCAGTTGCACTCAAAGAGTTGCAGTCAATGGCTCGATGTCGAAGTGGAGACCAGAGACGAGTGGCAATCCTCAGGGGTCAGTACTGGGACCGGTGCGGTTTACCATCTTTGTTGGCAACATGGACAGTGGGATCGAGTGCACCCTCAGCAAATTTGCTGACGACACCAAGCTGTATGGCGAGGTAGACATGCTGGAGGGGAGGGATGCCATCCAGAGAGACCTGGATAGGCTGGAGAGTTGGGCCCATGCAAACCTTATGAAGTTCAACAAGGCCAAGTGCAAGGTCCTACATCTGGGTCAGGGCAATCCCAAGTGCAAATACAGGCTTGGCAAGGAATGTCTGGGGAGCAGCCCCAAGGAGAAGGACCTGGGTGTGCTAATTGACGAGAAGCTCAACACGGGCCAGCAATGTGAGATCGCAGCCCAGAAAGCCAACTGTATCCTGGGATGCATCAGAAGAAGTATGGCCAGCAGGTCAAGGGAAGTGATTCTGCCCTTCTACTTTGCTCTCATTAGACCACACCTGGAGTACTGGGTCCAGCTCTGGAGCCCCCAACATAACAAGGACATGGACCTGTTGCAGCAGGTCCAGAGGAGGGCCACGACAATGATCCGATGGCTGGAGCACCTCTCCTATCAAGACAGGCTGAGAGAGTTGGAGTTGTTCAGCCTGGAGAAGCAAAGGCTCCGGGGAGACCTTACTGTAGCCTTCTAGTACCTAAAGGGGGCGTACAAGAAAGCTGCAGAAGGACTTTTTACAAGGGCATGTAGCAATAGGATGAGGGGGAATGGCTTTAAACTGGAAGAGGGTAGGTTTAGATTAAACATTAGAAAGAAATTTTTCACTTTGAGGGTGGTACGGCACTGGAACAGGTTGGCCAGAGAAGTTGTGGAGGCTCCATCGCTGGAGGTGTTCAAGGCCAGGCTGGATGGGCCCTTGGGCAACCTGGTCTGGTAGAAGGTGTCCCTGCCTATGGCACGGGGGTTGGAACTCAATGATCTTCAAGGTCCCTTCCAACCTAAACCATTCTATGATTCTAGGAAATACTAGACATTTTCTCTCTTATTACTAAATTGCACTACAGCAAACTATGATTTAGATAAATCAATAAATATATATTCTATTATTTAATTATATGGAATACCAACTTATCTATAAGCATTTTGCTCTCCAACCACTCTTCCAGTAACTTGGCGAACATGGTCAAGAAGAATCAGGAAAACTCCCAGCTCAAACTTTAACAAACACTGAAAACAAGTATTTCTAACCAGGGAACAGAACTTGAATGTAGTGTTTGGAAACCATAGTTTACATTATTGAAAGACCAGTGGTATCCTTACTACAGAGAAAAGGCATATTCTTTAAGTAGTTGTATAATTTATACCTTTTTTCAGTGTAAAAAAAGGATAAGGAAGCAAGGATATCAGTATCTTTTATTACATTCACTCCCATTTTATTTTTTAGGCTATCACCCCTTACTTGAAAATTTTGCTTGTAGAAGCTATTTGCTGTTTCTAATTTAAAGGCATCTACTGTACCTCAAAACAAGATTTCCAACATTCATAATATAATCAGAAGCAGCAGCACATACTGCACTCAGAAGAACACCATAGTGGAAAATGATCAACAGATATTCTGGGGCATAGCCCAGACTCTAGTCATGCTAACGAACAACTGTTTGCAAAATCTGTCCCAAAAAACAATACTACTACTGGATCAAGAACCACACCAAACAATGTTATTGCTAAAAGAATGACACAAATTCGATTTTAAACAAAAGAAATGAAGTAAAAAGAGTAAAAATCAGAAGTAGTACTCAACTCTCAAGTAACTTCTGTTCCCCCTTTTCCACCAAGCAGATTAGCCACACTACAGACTTAAACACTACTAACGTACTAACCAGCTATGTGCAGCATATTGAGTCTAACACCATTTGTTCAGTTCAACTACCCCATAACATAAATGCTACTATACTGCTTGCGTATACTTGCATCTTCTTGATATTCAGTCCCAAATAAAAGTCCCAAACCCAGTTCTGCACTCCAGTGTCTCGGCACTGTGATTCTGGAATTGTGACCGGGAGAAACTGTAGTGTGGGAAGAGCAGTACTTCTACACGGATTTAACTCAAGTCCATGAAAACTGTTCAGCCCACATCCAGGCTAACTCCTTTAGGGCTGTTCAACTGTTTCCCACCCAAGTTTATTATATTGGAACAAGCACAACATGGGTACACGTACTATAAACAAAGCAAAACAGAAAAAGGAAAGTGACTGCACAGCGGGAGTGGACAATGCTCTCTACCTGATCATCCAGAGTGGGAAGGAACAGAGGGCAGAGGCTTCCTGGCAGGTCTGGAGGAAGCGAGCTGAGCCTCTAGAGGGGCTGAGGTGGTGCTAATAACCCACTCTGCCTCTGAGCAGCTCTGAAATATACACCCTGGAGACGTCTCCATTGAACTTTGCAACAAGAGGAGACTGAAAAACAGGCACTGAAGAATGTTAGCCATGATATTACTGACCCCCCCCCCCCATTTTCCTAATTAATAACTGCACTATCATTTTAAGCCAAGGTAAAGTTATATTTGAACTCCCAGAGCAAACCCCGATGCCTCTCTTTCTCTGTACTAGTATACTTTACTTCACTATAAGAAATCAAGTCTGCACATTGTTTAATGTAACATCTTTCCTTTGTCAACAGGCTCTTCAAACTGTAAAGTTACAGTAACAGTTTTCTAGCTTCAAGGTTTCATCTTCCTTCATTTCAGACAGACTGCTAATAAAGTTTAGTACTAGAATTTCAAAGACTGAAAATAGCTGTATCCCATTGAGGATTTATGGATCTATTTTTCATGTTGTTAAGGAGAACACTGAAATTAAAAGTCAAGACACTGTTCCATAGTTAATTTTCACCCTGGGATTATACTTTGTTTTGTAGGAAACCTCTTTACTATTCAACTAAATTCAACTAATTCAACTAAAACAGCAACACACATCTACTTATCTTATTATTCTGCTAATAGTTCATTCCCTGTTTTTAATAAATGCATGTTTTCTGCCAGTAGTTTGCTGTTTCCCATGAAATAAAGATGAGCTCTTGCCTTTAAGCACAGTTTACCAGTTGACAATCCAGACAACAAAGTAAAAATGCACGAGACTGTCTAGACAAAAGCCATCAAACTGTGAGACATTCAATGCACTCCGGACATTAAAGAAGGGTCCCCACCATCAAAGCTTCAGTGACCCTAACTTCTTTGCAGACTTTAATTAAGAAAAAAAAACAAAAAGACACCAAAAAAAAGCTAACGTTACAAAAATTATAAGAATAAAAAATGCTGTGAAAAGTCAGCTAGAATTTGTTCTTTTTTTCTATTTCATTGACATTTTTGTTTTATGGATGAACAAGAGATGGCAAAACAACAAACACTTTCAATTTTCAAAAAAACCCCACCTTTCATTTCAAAGTCACCATTACCTCCTTTTCACTTAATATCTCAATCAAAACATGCAAAATACACCAAGTAAAGCATATTTGGAAATAAAAAATACTGAACAACAAATTAACACCTGAAAGCCATTTTCATATATGCTGCTTTCCAAGATCTGTAGCTTTGACATTTTGTAATTTCAAGTAACATCAACAAATTTCGCTTTTGAAAAAACACTAAGTCCACAAAATGAGAACTATATTTATTTTCCCTCTCAATTGAGTATATTTCTAAGACTTTCTCTGTGGCTGCTCCCATCCCACCACCTCCAAAGGGTGGTAGAAAAGACATCAGCAGCAGACTCGGTATTATTTTGCTAGTTACAATACCGCCCTTTTGTTTATAACACAGATTCTGGTTTTGATATGATAAGAGACCACATAACAATCTGTTCAACCCTTTCCTATCTCAAAGATTAATCTATTCTGCCCATTACAATACTATCTTACTGACAATATGGATGCAAGAATAAAGTCAGAGCTAATAAAACTCATTCTGCAGCTTCTAGTCACAGTACTTAATCTCCACCAATAACATTTCCATTTATCTTTTTTTTTTTTCCTGAGACAGTAGCAAAGAAGCAGGTGGGCAGGTAAATTTTTCCAATCAAACTTGTCCTTCAGTAAGACACTTGATACATTTAATGTACTTCCAGATCCAGTGAAACACAGTTTCCAAACACATTCAATGGCATGTTATCATTCCAACTTTCAATATGTTTATTTTAGCTCCAAGAGATAAGGACTCAGAGCAATCACCTCAAATACGTCACTTTTCTTATCATACTGTCCTCGGCTGAGGGTCAATTTTGGTGATGACATAAAAGACGATGCTGTAACAGCCTCAGACACTATTGACTTAGCAGGAATGGCAATGACTCAAATACCTTGGCCTCTCAGAGAAAGATGAAGGTTAAAAACCCAGATGCAAAGAACACAGTAGCATCACTACTAGACCTCTTTAAGAAAGACAGCTGCAAAGCTTGCGCACTAAGTATAGATGCTTAACTTTGCAAACATCTTTAAATCAGTTTTATTTTTAAGCTAAAATGGTTATCTTCTGGCAAGATATAAAGTCTATTTTCAATTAAATTCTCTATTTACCACATTGTTTCCAAACCAGGAATATCACATGGAAAGAATATTTTTCATAGAATACATTTGATTCTGAAAGTATCAATGCAAATTAAAACCCAAAAGAAAACCCCTTAAACCTGTCTTTCATTAAAAAGGCAGGACTTTGTTAAATAGATTTCGCTTTTTCTGAAGGAACTGGGACACTCCAGCAGATGTAGCAATAGTCTGCAATACACAAAAAAATTCCCAAATACACCACATATTATTCTATACAAATCTACATTTTTACTCTCAATGCCAGCTACACAATAAACAAAACTCTTACTATTCAACACATAAAGCTTAAAAATGTATTAAAAATACATAATTATTCACATTGCTAACAAAATTTTCCAACAAAAAAATATTTCTATGAAACTGTACAGCAGAAGTTTTCTGTTTACAAGGAATCTGAGAAAATTAAATTTAATCTTCTGAAAGGGAATGGAGTATCCTCTGTTTGCTATCACATTAACCTGACCAGCACACTAATACTTAAGAATCAATCTTTTGCGTAGCCATGTCAATATACAGAAAGAAATAAAACCAAACCCCAATTACACCTCTGATCAACGTGCCTACACCAGGGAAGAATTACAGAATGGGTGTACCCGCACCAGCAAAAAATTGTTAGAAAATTAGCATAATACATAGCAGGAAAACAATACTTCCTTTACAAATGCTTGATGGTGGTATATTTATATTGCAAACTGTTAAAAGACCCAAACAAGCCACTAAAATTTACTTGTAGGGTTAAGCAAGAGCAATCAAAGGCTACTTGATTTCTGTATGACAGAATCATTGTGTTGATTTAAGATCCTTAACCAATATATAGCACTCTCTCCCACTTATACTGGTTCACTCTGCAGTCCTCCTGGGTCTGCTTGCCCATGTCTGCGCAGCCTGAGCAGGAGCTTTTTACACCCCTCATAAACGTTACTTTACTATACCACATCCCACAAATTATACTGCATTACAGCATATAAAATCAGTGCCAGAAAGAGAAAATGTTTCTTACACGATACACACTACCATAGACTGGTACTGCTGAATTTCTACCAGGAAAAAAAATAAAGAAAAAAAAAAGTGTAGAAATTTGGCTAGATTCCAGAAAGCAAATGTTTTCTTTCCCTGTTACATTTAATAGCAATAGCTACCTGTCACTTAAATTCCAATAATCTTCCAGCGGACCTACACTCTCCTTTCTTCTTCTCTTGCACAAAAGTCTTGGCAATAGTGGAACCTTCCATTTCTAATATAATGGTCAAATTTGCCTGTCATTCATATTGAGATTTAAATAATGAAGACTACAGGTATTAGCAATGTTATGTCATATTTACTGTTTCTTCTGGCTCGACAGATGCACAGTGGGCTCTTCCAATATGCCGTATTTTATGTAAGCTAGCTTAAGCCTTGACAAATTATCAGTTAGTATTTCTATTGTGCAAATTGTGTATAGGCCTGATGTAAAGCTGTGAAAAAGTAACTTCTGCTATCCTTAGTACCACCTTAGCATGCAAATAAAGATGAACAGAAGCGTTATATCTTTGCATTGCACATAAAAACCTTGCAAGTCCTGAATCCTTACCTGTAATATTCCTGTGCATCTGATCCCCACACACCTCAGCGTATTCAACTAAAACTCTTCCCTGCGTTCCACATTCCAGGGGTTATGTACACCCCAACTCCCCACTCCTGCCCCACCAACTTACTCATTCACCTTCCTCCACAGAGCCTCAAGTGCTTCCACTTCTTCTCAATGCCCCTCTTCTTAAGACACATGCTTCAACCATTTGCTTCTATGCTAAGACAGGTAATGCAGTAGTCTATATGGCAGAGCTCTGAGTTCATCCCCATCTTTTCCCCTACATTTACTGATGTTTATTCCTCTCTAGAAACAGTAGGAGACTGCGCATTTCTATGCATATATATGAAACTTAGGCTCTTAGATGTATAAGCTAGCTGGTAGGAATGTTCTAGATCATCACCTAGAGGACAGTGTATTAGCTGTTGTTCTAACTCATGTACAAATTTTCACAGAAAAATCCAATATGGAATTACGAGCGATTCAAAATCCAGAAAAAACTCCACTAGCATAGCCAAAGCTAAGCTAATACTAACATTGAACTGTGCCAGTATGATTCTCCCTCACTTATTTCACTTTTTAAAAGCACTTACAGCTCTTCAGAAAAGCTTCAGCTCAAGGAGATCAGCTAAAATGTCAGTGAGCAACCATTTGAAATCCACAGTGAAAAGACATTAAAGTCACATTTAGTTATGTGATTCATTGCTGTAGCTTCAATATGCAATGAACAAGGCAGTAAATCTGAAAACATGTCTACAATTTGTTCTGCTAATTTTTTTTAGAGAAGCTTTACAACAAGAAGAAAAAAAAGTTACACCTTTTAGTCCTACTGAAACTTGCAAAACATTTACAGCAGGGTTTTATCCCTTTTACTAAGTGCCTTGTAGGGTAAAAAGACAATCTCACATCAGTTGTAGTGTTTAGAAACTTGTATGGCATCTGTATAAAATAAAATGCCTAACAAAATACCTAAAATAGTAACAAAATGTTAAAGTTGTAGTTTTAACTGAATGAAATCTGAAGTATTAAATTTAGAATCCTCTTAGGAACAGTAACTGATTTCCTTTATATATACACTCTTCATCTTCTTTATCAATATATTCCATAAAGCTTTGGGGAGTCCTAAGATTAGACCAACACATGCGCCCAATAATCAGTAAATATCATATTCTCAACTATGCTTTAATTTTAACATATCTTTAAAATTGAACAGTCTTTAAAAAAACAGTTAAGACTCTAATCTATTTAATGCTACAAAAAGCAAGATTTTTTTTTTCCCCTAGCTAGAAGGGACAATTTGATGCTTGTGGTGTGATTTTGAGACTGCTAAGTTAGCTGGTTAGCTAAGATTATCCCAAGAAGCGGGCCACTCCTTTGTCAAAATGTAATGTACGCTCTCTGGTTCCTCACAGTAAAATAAAATACAAGTCAGCAGATGATGTATGCATACAGTTGGAGCCAAGACATTCAGGCTGGTACATTAAAAAAGTGTAAGACTGACTGCAGGGCACCTGCTCCATTACTACCGAGGACAAAAGAACAGGGAAAAGAAGAACAAGACTAAAGGAAATATTGCATGATTCGGGCATTTGAGTGCTGCACTGTTGAACTGGGCACAGCCCCTTCAAGGGCTGCAGAGTGCAACGTGATGCCCCAAAACCCACGTAAAGCAGGGTTTTCTTAAGTGCCTATCAAGTACTCCCAAATATGTGAAGCCTGTGGCTTCACTTTACATTCAGAATTGTAAACTGAGACCAAGAGAAGCTGGGCAAAAACATGAAATGGCAACTATGAATTGAAATTAAATACTGTATTATAAAACATAAATTTAAGGAGCCAAAGTAAGGTTTTAGATACTACCCTGATTTTGGCATTTCTAAACATCAAATTACTGGATTTGCAACTGTGAAAAGAAAATTTACACTGAAAATTCAATAGTGATTTCTGAATTTTAAAGCCAATACATCAGCCTATCATACGGTATGATACTATCATCCATGCAGGTGACAACAGCATACGCATTCCTCATGCACACTTGGTAAATAAAAGCAATTAAGAACAGCAGCAGGTACTCATTCTCCGTCCAGATCAACAACACAGGTGAATAGGACACTCAGAGGAATGCCAGAATTCAAGAATTTTTGGTGCTATTTTAAAATTAACTGGATGAGGGAGGCAGACAGCAAGTCAGTCAGTCACCTGCCTCCTGGAACTACTTGTACGCAACCTTTTCCAAACCAGCGTCTTACTTGATTATTAAAGTTCAAGATATCTGAAGGTGCTATTAGTTAGAAATAGAAATATGGTACAATTAGCAGTTCTATGTTTGATTTTGATTTTGCTTCATTTACTTACACTCATACACACTTCAGATTTGGAAAGGCAAGGTTTGTAGTTTGATTGTTTAAGTTTTCCTTGTGATAATAATCCTCCTGTATTTTAAATAAATATACAAGCTTGGGAGGGTATCATCAAGATATTTACCGTAAAACCAATTAAGAATAAGATACACATTATCCATGTTGCTAATTTTAAACTGCAAAATAAAGGTAGAAAAATACCACCACCACTGAAATACAAAAGATCCCAACTTCATACTTAACACACTGATATTTTAACTCATTATACATGCCCATAATATTATTAGGCCTATGAATTAATAACAATCAAAATGAAACAGTGAATGATAATAAACTGTAGAACCAGCTGTGTTAAAAAGTGCATCTTTATCTGAAGCTCCATCCAAAACCAAAAGATGAAGTCAGTACAGCTGAAAGGCAAAATATTTTAAGACAAGTAAAAATGAAATACAGTAAATTTGTTCACACTACCAATACAAGATATAATAATTTCTAGACACCTTACCAAAATACCCATTAAAATAATATCGATTAAAATAAGCAAAAGCCTAAGTGTTGTTCACACATCAATGTATATTCTGACCTCTACGTGATGACAGGAAAAAACCCTATCAGCAGATTATTGCAGAGCTAAATACGGCATATAATTTGCGTGTTACCTCCTGATACATAATTTCAAATCCGCCACTCAGAGACAGGCTATTGCCTGGCTTGTCAGATTGTTCTGCAAAGGCAAGTACAAAACCTTTTGAAAGTCAAATATCTCATTCCTCACGTTTTTGCCAAAAGACTAGAGAAAAGGAAGACACAACTGGATGCCTACAGGCACTACAGGCTACAGTTAAACAGCATTTCGATTGGACCAGTTTGTTCCTAAAAATAAAAATTTTGGGGAAAATGCATTTCCAAAGCTTTTCTCCAATCCCTTCCTCTCTATCATCCATGAAAAAATGTCAACATATCCTGGGAAAAAGAAAGTAGACCCTCTAGTGCTGTAACATTCTGGAATGAACAAGAAGTCAGGTAACTATTATTTAGGGCATTAGTCACAACAACAAAAACCACGAGGGAAGGGAAATGAAGAGAGACAAGCAAGTTTCAGGTTGAACTGAGTAACACATAGAAAGCAGAATTTCCCGTGTTATCAATCACTCAAGTCACAAGAACCCAAAATGTCTTCCCCCTTATTTCAGGGGGTTCAAGGATGCAATACATAACCCAAGAACCAGCGCTTCTAGCATACATAGAGAAAAACTCTATTTTGACTGACTTCCCACATAAACTATTTCCATTACATTATGCAGCAAGTGACTAATTTTTTCTTTTGGCAACGCATGTGCAATGTTAACCCTTACGTTTTTACGTAAACATATGAACACACCTCCAATAATGCCCGCTCAGAATATAGTTATGCTGTTGTCATAAAGCAGGCTCATGAGACAAACTCAGACTACACAAAGCAAAAGAAGTTGCACTTCACTTACAAACAGTGCAGCAAATGTAAAAACAGATGAGCAGGCTGGAAATACCTGTGACTTGCCTATCCCTGAATACTTCATTCAGAAGCTTGTCCTAGAGAAAATTTTTTATTACTGCCATTCTTATGAAGTCATATTGCACTGCAAGACGAGGAAGCAAATAAATAAGGAGGAGATCATGGTTAATGAAAAGTCCTCCATCAGCCTCTCAGCTGTCCTCGTTTGAGAAAACCTACAATATTACACGGAAGCTGATCAGTAGAATTGCTGCTTTCTCAAAAAAAAGGCTCTAATGGTAGGCTTTGCGGTGGAGTCAAGCCCATGAAACTGGTCCAGGGAAACATCTTTTAAATGTGCACTGGAAGCTTAACTTCTAAAAACCTGTATGCAACACTTCTGTAGTTCTTGCTGATCACTTAATAAAAAAGAAGAGAGAAAAATATAGGCAAAGTAGAGCTGCCAGGTGTTTGGGGCAGGAGCCCCTTAAATTCAGGGGCTTTGATGTTTCCCGGGACCACAGCTTGAGAAAGCTTCTCCTAAATAATTCACGTGACTCAAAGAGCTCTACCCTTCCGCTTGGGGAAAGAAATCCAATTCAAAGACAGCATGTTAGAATAATAGCTATTTTCTTTTCATTACATTCAAATTCTCATAATGTGACTATTCGTTATCTCATAATCAGGTAACTCAACTTTCTACTGCCAACATTCTGAATTAACCTGCTAATTCTTATCATCAATTCTCATCTGCAAGCCTCAAAATAAAATTGCTAAGAACAGTTGAGCTATCTAACAGCTTCTCTACCATCCAAAAGGGAAGGGGTCAATCCAATTTCTATTTTATTATTTCAAGCTTCCCACCACTTTTTTCTGCTTCCATCCAAGGAGTTCCACCTCCTTCCTTGCAATACTTCTGGTGCTTATCAGAGTGTGCTTATTTACTTCTCAATTCATTAGGAAGTATAAAACTACCCCGGCATGGATCAGTGAGTTGAAGCTGTCCACAAAGAGGCCAGACATGCACCAGAGCCCGCACAATGGAGAGAGCTGACAATGTTCCCCGAAAAATAGAGAAAAAGACCTCCCATCCTTTTCAACCTTCCCAATATCCATCTAAGGACTGTACTTGTACATACAGCTAAACTAGCTTATGAACTGATTAGTCTCCTCAATTGCTTCAAAGTAGCAGCAAACATACATTTCCTCACTACTGAGAGGAATTACTGTAACAGTGGAGCATCTCAGGAGATAAAGTGTGTACATACTATTCACCCATCACCAGCTTCCTGCAGTTCTCATAGCATTGCTCTGAAGATGGGAACAAGCAGCATTCATACGGTAAAGCCGGTGTACTGAGGCACCTGAATGATAAATGACATACTTGAAATCACATAAGGCGCCTAAAGCAAAGCAGGGAACTGTACCCAAGACACTTAACTTCCATGTTAATACTTTAAGCGGAATAACCTGTCGGCTTCCTAATGAATATGAAGGCAAAGGGTCATCAACTGAGATCCAACAGATGCAACACTGTGGCCATGATACGTGGTGGATGTATTATTACAGCTGGCTCTAAATGGGCTGGTTTGGTCACCAGAAGCCAGGCAGCTGTACTTCCAAGAATACTTTACTCAGGCCACCAGGTCACACTAAGCTGCAGAACAACTTACCTAGATGGAGCATCACATGCATGTTACATGCTTTCCAATATTTGAAGGGTGTGTAGAAATAGCTAGGGTAGCTTAAAGTTGAACAGACATAATCCTACCTAATGAAATGTAATAAAATTATTTATGACTTTGTAATATCCAACTAAGCATCAGAATCGTAGACACAAGCATTGTTTTTCAGATACATTTTATATGTCCTTTTCTTTTCCTTTAAAAGGGGAACAAAGTAGGAACTTCCTTCCAAAATTGCTAAAATACAAATGTAAAAGAAATTGCAATATAAATGTACCTGAAGCAATGAAACACTTGCGTAACATTAAAATATATGACTGAAGACACGTATAACTAAGAAAATTATCGTTTGCCAAAAATTTAGCAGCAACACTCACTAGTTCTTTCCCCAAGACACAACTGTTCTTATTCATGCCATGACATTTCAGGTCTGATTAAAATATAAAATCTCTTTAGGAAATGTTAAGACTATATTACGCCACGATTTACAGCTTATCTGTTAAACTGTGATAACACTGCATTTCTTATCAAACAACCTGTATGTCATCTATTACTATGTATGAAAACTCCTCCTAAAATAACTTCACGGTTGTCAGAGATGATTGCAAAATTAAGGAAGTACACGGTTCACTAAGAAATGCATTCAATACATAATTGTAATAGGTTATACTGAGCTTTATATCGTGTACCTGTTTATGGGAAGGCATATGGCAACATTCACTCTTACTTTTATTACTCACTCTGTCTTGAGCTTTCTTAAATATTGTTTGTGTATGTGACAAGAAAAACAGTGGCATGTTGAAGTGCCCTGAGCACCTGGAAAATTGGGTCAGGTGGCTGTACCATCGCTGCTGTTCCTCACCTAGACCAGAGGTTATTAGTGATGACTCTAAAGGGAGCTTCAGTAAAGGGAGATTTGAATCCCCTTTACCAAAACTTTGAAGGTAATTAAAACTGAAATAATAGGCTTTATGCAAAGACTTACACCAACTTTTTAGAAATAGCAAACAAAACAGAGTACCAATGATTAAGGTCAGTTTAATGTCTGGTTTAAGGGGCTAGAAAATTGAAAAGGGCATATGGTATATACACGTTTGATCACTGACAGAAATGGTTAAACTGGGGAGAATAGACGGAGTTTTGGCTGACATTGTAGCTTTAAAAACATTTATCAAACTTTCACTTCAGTAAACCAGGTAACTAGTTTTCATTTTGATTCATGGGGACCCCAAGATAAGGCATTCTAAAGCTACCCAAACCGTAGCGATTAAACATGCCGTGAACTCCTCCCACCCCCACCAAGAAAATAAATTAGCTTTTTTCTGACTGTACCTTCATTGTCAATAATGAGGTTGGGGAGTATTTTTTTATTCAACTGCTATAGCTATGGACTCCTGATAACAAAATATTGTCCTAGTGAGCGCTCACACAATGTAAACTGTTGAATTCCAAATAAGAAAAGGAGCCAAGATTCTTACACCATTCTAGCAGTTGACTAATTCGGTAAATTCAAACCTTTAAAAACTGCACAATAAAGTGCTTTTGTACACCTTTATTAGCTGAATCTATACCAAACAGGAAAAACACTCCTTATGAGATCTCTGGGCTTGAATGCTAAGATTCTTACTTCAGCAATGGAAGATAGGAATTCAAGTGCTACCACTGTCAGGTAAGCCAACACTTTAGTCCTTTGTTTGGCAATTACACTGATTTTGTTATTTCAGCAAACACAACATTTACTTCTGCTCAACAAAAGAATCAAATAGCTTAAAAAAGCCTACACAACTGGTCTCCAAAACCAAGATTTAGTAGAAACAGCATCTAATCGAATCAGTAGTTGCTTCAAATGTTGACTGTAAGTCTACTAAAAAAGAAACACAGGAAGAATTATAAAGAACTATAAAACTGAAAAGAAAGAAGAAAATAGATCCATTCAGAAGATACTAACTTTTAAAAAGATCAAAACTATGTTTATCTTCACACTTTCTTTCCAAGTAACTTCTCATGAATCTGACTGCAAAATAAGAATTAGAAAGTCTTATTTTA
The DNA here is from genome assembly GCA_013398815.1 of Ibidorhyncha struthersii. Taxonomy (NCBI): domain Eukaryota; kingdom Metazoa; phylum Chordata; class Aves; order Charadriiformes; family Charadriidae; genus Ibidorhyncha; species Ibidorhyncha struthersii. The sequence continues at coordinate 1,356,960 of VZSZ01002782.1, forward strand.
GGGGCTTGGGGTGGGTTTTTTTGGTTGGCTGGGGGTTTTCTGGTGGTTTGGGGTTTTTTGATTTGGTTTCTTTTTTTTTTTACATATGAAATTAAATTAATGCTAAAATAATGTAAGCAGCATTTTTTTTTTGATCTAGTCAAATAAGGAATTATACGAATTTGAGTAAAGTATAACCTTAAAAATTTCAGTAATTGCAATGAAACTATCACTGCCATTCAAGCACGTTTCTACAGTTAAAACCTGCATGTTAAGTTTCAATTAATTTGCCATTTGAAGAATATCAATCATTTATCTGTTTAATGTGAATAAGGAAAAATGTAATTGGGGAACTTTTTTTCTGGAGAGAAAAAATTTTAGTTATTGCATAGCACTCTCTAGCGGCAAAAGGTGTTCAAGACAACTAAGGCTTTGGAACAATTCTATCTGACTAAAGAATTTATCATTTAAACTATACTATAATTTTATATGACTCAATATACATCTATGTTTCTTACTTTGAAGAAAAAATACAGCTATTTGGGAAAAGTGCTTGGGTTTATGGTGGTTTCTGTCAGTTTTGTGTTGTGGTGGTGTTTTAGTATTTTTTAACTACAATCTCTTCCATACAACTTTTCTCACAGCAGTATTTCAAATATCATCTTTGTGAAGACTACTGATGCTGAATCTAATAACATTTCAAACATTGTTTAAATTATGTCTTTTAATTTATATCTTTGTAGGACATTCCACGAACAAACCAGAAAGCATTTGCATAATTCTCCATTTACATTCTCTGACTTTAAGCATAGTTCATAAGTACAAAACACTTTGAATTGCTTGAAAACAGTTTCTACAATCTGCATGTATACTTCTTTCTGAAGTATATTTCCATGAGGCAGATGACACACAGGTAACAAATGAGGATTTGGATACCCACACATGTAACCAAGTTGTATTTCATATATAATAAGTTGTACCTAATGCATATAAAGACAAAGATCACCTGTTTCCATTAACCTGCACAACAATGACGTGAGCTGTGATATTTTATGTAGTATTTTTAAAAGTATGTAATTTTATTTTAAGACAAATATTTGCCTTGCACACATCAACAAAGATTTACTCATCTGTCACCTGGGAGCAAAGAAGTGAGGTTGGTTTCGGCAAGAAGTGCAGAGGAATTTATTGGTCCTCCAATCAGCTCACTCCCTACCTCTTCTTCTGACAGCAAATTTTCAATGGGATCCCTATGCTCCACAGTGCAGATTTCCCATTATATTTATAAGCAAATAAGCAAAAAAACTTCATATTATTTTTCAAATGCAAGATCAACTCATTTCCATGCTGATTAAATACATTCATCTGAAACTCAACTGTGTTTGAAAGGGAACAAGCCACACCTTATTAATTAATGACCTGGGACATGCTAGTTTCTAAACTCTCATTTTATGCCAGAACTTCAGCCCAAACATATTTTAGCTTTACTCTCTGGAAACAAGCACCTTTTTCTGGCAAATTAGTAAAACACTAGCTTCATTCTAGCAATAGAAGAAGCGCAGATAAGATTCGCAAATCTTCATGACAAAATTGTAAATATTCTGTTAATAGCTGTCTATAACAATTCTGAGCCATTAAAAGTGAAGTTACATCATATAAAAAAATAATTTAACATATATTATGAACATCAGACTTCCAATATACTTTGTTAGAAAAGAAATTGCAAAGCAAGACGAAAAACTTGATGACAGACAAGGATCTTTTTTTCTTATTTTTTTAGATGTAAGGATTAGATTAGAAAGGATTAGAATGATAGTCAGAGTCTACAAGCTGTAACGACTTACCACATTTGTTAGTTTCTTGTTGTTTAAAGGGTCCATTCTTAAGCATTATCACAGGCAAAATCATGCTTTTTACCAAGATTTTTAGACAATAAAACAGGTTTAAAAACATTTGCACTATTTAAGTATATTTGGGCCCACTCTCCATCTCTTATCCATTGCCGTGACCTAAACCTCCAAACAGAAAACTAGAGCTCTGCTGGTTTGGTGTGGCATATCCCTAAATGGGCTTACTGGGCTTTCCATCAGCTAGGAGCAAACAGTGGATTGCAACTGCTGACAGCAAGGGCTGAGTAGGCTCTAATCAAGGCAAACGTCAGAGCCATAGATACAAAAGGCTGTGGCACATAAAAAGAACTTATGCATCTAAAAATTGATCTTGCGCCAAGAAAGAAATCCAAAAGGCTTACGTCCAAGGAATCACTTAGTGCTGGAGGATGTACAGCTCACTGGAAACCCCTCAGCTGGGTTAGTTTCTTTGCATGCCTAAAACTTACGTGTACAGGCTCTGAAGCATTATTGACTTCCGATACCTCTCCCCAGATGATGTTACAACCCAGAGACTAGCTAGAAAAGTCCTAATAAACCAACATTTTTTTTTTTTTTTAATTTTTCAAGCTTTTTACATTAACTAGGAGTAAGCACCTCCTGTTGGGAATACAGGCTCTCCAAACACCCTTCTGAAGACTCCTGTTGATTTCATTAGGAGTTTCTGTTAGCCTTTTCAAAACTCATTTACCGAAGGTAAAGGTGCATATTTACTGTTTTGAAAAGCTACCCTGGCAGTAAACAGGTATTTCTGGCACATTAGTATCATAGTTTCACAACTTCTGGAAAACAACACAGATACAAAACCAGCCCTGGAGCGTACCAGTTTCTAACAGGTATCCGGAAAGCCAGAGCACCTTGAGCACACCATCAGGATTTCTTTATGAACTCATTGACAGCTTTAGAAGTACAGCTTATTCCTTTAACAAGAGTTGTATTATAAACATTCTGATGGATTAAAAGTTGCAGAATTCTTGGAATCTAATAAAAAAAAATGAATTCCACAATAAGATAAAGCACTGATCACAGTCAATATGCAAGCTTAAAACATGAACTGGTTCCTCACAAAGAACTTTTCCTACTATTTAGTCTCTGCTAAAACAATTTGTACCATTTAGTTTTCATTTTTAACAGAGTAAGAACTACACACTGGAGGATCCTACCACAAAAAAAAATAAAGTTGGGTTTTAATGCCATAAAAATCCATGTTAACCCTTTTCAAAACATTACGGAAAATATTATTTCAGGCTGTCATACATTTAGTCTAAATGAAAATATTTTCTGAAGCATTTTTGATCTCTGAATTAATTTTACAGAGTACATAACAATGACCACGCAGTTGTTTTCAGAAGGGAGAACTTAGGAAAGAAAATTTATCAATACTTTAGTCTGAATTTCTTATTACATTTTATTTAACAAACAAATTCTAGTTCTTAACATATAACCTTCTAGATAGAAAGAACAATTTTAAGAAGTCTTGTATTATAAAAGCATTTGTTTTAAAATATTATTACATGTGGTATCTAGCTAACTAGACATTCAATATTCCCAGTTTTATCTTAATTGTAAGCAACTTTAATTGTATGTTGTATTACATGTATAAGCTGAGTATTACACTAGCATACAATGTGAATTTAAAGCAATTATTGATTATATTTGTAAAGGACCTTTATTTAATCTTCCTGAGAGGAGTCTTAAAATCCTTCTATACAGGTTTATGTGTGTGTCTTCATGTATATATAGACATATAAATGTATATGTAGGTGCTTTATACTGCCACTGAAAACACTGTGAAATACTGTGAAAATACTAAAGGTACAATCAATTCTATGTTTGTTACACATTATTTTATTACAAGACAACCCCAGAGAAAAAAGTAAGGGAATCAACCGCTTATACAAGAAAATCCTTTTTCTTGAACTCCTACTCAGTAAGAAGGCTTTAAATTAGAATTCAGTACCCTATGTTGGGTTAAATACGTAAGACACACGGTTTTGTTGCAAGTCAAAGTGAGATGTGACTGTGTACATTTCATGTTAAACCTTAAAATTACTGTAAGGATAGAATAAATGTAGTTTCTCACAGGCATATTGGCTTTTGCTATGAAAATACACTATATATACATGCTTACTGCTCCAACACAGTGTCTTGAACTACTATGCAGCCTAAAGGGCCCAATCTCTTGCTTCCAAGAGGGGCTCTTATGGTATTTTGATAGGAATAGGAATTTGAAGTGTTAGCATGGTGTCTCAGAACTGTGACTAAATGCAGTATTTTGCTGGCATCTTTCCTTACCATGAAACAAAAGGACATTCTGCATATAAACTGTCAGAACAAAAATGACTTTAGACTTCCTGCTTACATTCCCATCTCAAAGCTGATCCACCTCTGCGTTGCAAATTTTGGTGTAATACCAGAGTCTAAAGAGCAGCAGTTTTTTAATCTGGTATCATCATTTTTATCAACAGGCAAGCAATATAAACCTAACAGTTTTCATCCTCCGCTCGTGTACTCCTTTCCATGTGAGAATGCAAATGGCCCCAGTTCAACAGAAAATAGAAATGTGTCCAACAGCAGAGACAGAAACCCCTTTTTGGGCCCTTAATGAGGTCTCCAGAGCCCAAGGCAAACCAACAACAAATTGTACTTTTCACACATTGGGAAGCAGGGGCTGTGAGGGAGCAGAGGAAGAAAACCCTGGAGCTTGTCATCTGAAATTAATTGAACTTAGCCATGCCAGGAAAACACTGGTAATAAACCCTCCCCATCTAAATTAAGGTTTTACACCACACACTAAAAAAAAAAAAAAAAAAAAAATTTACGGCAGTAATTTCATCTTGGGTTTTTCAAGAAGAGCTTGCTGTTTTTCTTGCACTTAATAGAAAAATCCCAGAGGAGCAATGCAGGCAGCAATAAGGCAGACTTCTAAAAAGATACCACTTAATTTCTAACTCCTTCCCTTGCACTATTGCTCCTCTTCCACTTTTATTTAACTGTTAACTCTATCACTGCAATATGCCACCCCAAGGTTTCTCATTCTGTACAGGTAGTAACTCTCATGCTTCACCATCCCCCTGACAGGGTATTAGATCTCTGCAGGTTCATCACTCATTCCATCATCCTAAAAGCAATCCAGAGATGCTAGACAACTTGGGATTAACAAAATGGCATCAAAGATCAAAACAGAAAAGATTTTTAAATGTGAAATCTCAACTTGGGCCAGAGAATAAGCTTTCTATGTAAGAGTAACTACCATTGCACTTCTTATTCCCTACATTCCCTTGTTTGCAGAAACAAAGTGATCTTGGATTTGGCAATTGCTGAATACATGTTTTGCTTCATTCACTTATGCATCTTACATCCTATTTAAAATCCAGCAACTAATATTCATTGCATCTATTTAATATACAGCATCCAAAGCCTTCATTCAAGCACTAAAAATAAAACTTCGCAATTTTAGTTTGTTCTGCAAACAAAAGCAGATTAGCCAATGTTTAGGGGAAACATAACCCCCATTTTCAAAAAGGGAAAAAAGGAAGACATGGAGAACTACAGGCCGGTCAGTCTCACCTCTGTCCCTGGCAAGATCATGGAGCAGATCCTCCTGGAAACTCTGCTAAGGCACATGGAAAATAAGGAGGTGGTTGGTCCAGCAAAGGGCTACAAAGATGATTAGGGGATTGGAGCATCTTTCATATGAGGAGAGGCTGAGGGATTTGGGTCTCTTTAGTCTGGAGAAAAGAAGATTGAGGAGGGATCTTGTTAATGCTTTCAAATACTTGAAGGGAGGATGCCAGGGGGATGGGAGCAGTCTTTTTTCAGTGGTGCCCATTGATAGGAC
>VZSZ01002782.1:1362759-1401086 GCA_013398815.1 Ibidorhyncha struthersii
AACCCTGACTATTCTGTGATTCTGTGACAGCCAACATGGCTTCACCAAGGGCAAGTCATGACTGACAAATTTGGTGACCTTTTATGGTGGCGTTACAGTGCTGGGGGATAAGGGGAGATCAACAGACATCATCTACCTAGACTTGTGCAAAGCCTTTGACACTGTCCTGCACAACATTCTGGTCTCTAAATTGGAGACATGGATTTGACAGATGGACCACTTGGTGGATAAAGATTTGGCTGGATGGTTGCACTCAAAGGGTTGTGGTCAACAGCTCCATGTCCAAGTGGAAACAAGTGACAAGAGCATTTCTCAGGGGTCAGTACTGGGATGGGCAATGTTTACCATCTTTGTTGGCAACATGGACAGTGGGATCGAGTGCACCCTCAGCAAATTTGCTGATGACACCAAGCTGTATGGTGTGGTTGACACACTGGAGGAAAGGGATGCCACCCAGGGAGACCTGGACAGGCTGGAGAGTTGGGCCCATGCAAACCTCATGAAGTTCAACAAGGCCAAGTGCAACGTCCTGCACGTGGGCTGGGGCAATCCCATGCACAAATACGAGCTAGGTGGAAAATGGATTGAGAGCAACCCTGAGGAGAAGGGCTTGGGGATGTTGGTGGATAAGAAGCTCAACATGAGCCAGCAATGCACACTTGCAGCCCAGAAGGCCAAACGTATCCTGGGATACATCAAAAGCAGTGTGGCCAGCACGTCTACTTTGCTCTCATTAGACCACACCTGGAGTACTGGGTCCAGCTCTGGAGCCCCCAACATAACAAGGACACGGACCTGTTGCAGCAGGTCCAGAGGAGGGCCACGACAATGATCTGATGGCTGGAGCACCTTTCCTATCAAGACAGGCTGAGAGAGTTGGGGTTGTTCAGCCTGGAGAAGCAAAGGCTCCGGGGAGACCTTACTGCAGCCTTCTAGTACCTAAAGGGGGCCTACAAGAAAGCTGCAGAAGGACATTTTACAAGGACATGTAGCAATAGGATGAGGGGTAACAGTTTTGAACTGAGATTTTATAAGATATCAGGAAGAAATTTTTCACTTTGAGGGCGGTGAGGCACTGGAACAGGTTGGCCAGAGAAGTTGTGGAGGCCCCATCGCTGGAAGTGTTCAAGGCCAGGCTGGATGGGCCCTTGGGCAACCTGGTCTAGTGGGAGGTGTCCCTGGCCATGGCAGGGGGCGTGGAACTTGACGATCTTCAAGGTCCCTTCCAGCCTAAACCGTTCTATGATTCTATGAATATCTTTTACCTTTACCTTTCTCATCTGTAAAAGGTCAATAACTACAAACTAAAGGAATTTTTAAGATGACCTATATTAAAAAAAATATTATCCATGCACTCTACAAAACCTAAAGAAATTATCAGTGACATCCTTTATTGTTTCACTCTGTATCATTACAGAAAATAAAAATATCTATGCAGCTCACACATGTATCTATTGTGTCATTGAACAGCTCACACTGAGATGCGTTTGGCATGTCAGAAAAATAACTACCAAAGCTCACCAAATCATTTAACAAGTTGAACCTCATGCAAAGAGCTTTCACACTCTCTAAAACACTCTGTTCAAGCAAACTGAAGCCATGCCTTTAATGGACCTGTCCACTACCTCCAAGCTGTTCCCCTGTTCTGCACAACAGTGATTGTGCACAAAAGCACAGGAAAAACTGTTCCAGAACTCAGTCTTGACATTATTCTGGCTACACTATTCATTTTTAAGGTCATCTGAAAATGGAAGCAGACATACTGCCTATACTATTAAAGTGTTAGACCTGTCCCTGGCACAATTCCAGTCTAGCCCAATTGGCACTCACTTAAGCACTGCTTGAGTGAGGGTCCCCACGGGCCAGAAGCTATTCACCCCATGAGCAATAAGGATGGTCAAACCATTCTGAAAGGTGAAAGGAGTTTAGTAGGATGGATATGGCTACAGGACTAAAGAATAGACATTGGGACATTTAGTTCATTAATTTTTAGATCCAGTTGTAGACTACTTGAAAATGTTTCAAAAGTTTATTACAATCATTACTAGAAACAAACATACTTTCTAGGCAGAATGATAAATTCTGTAAGTTTTTTCAGCGTTCCTAAGCAATCTCTAGGCTTGTCTTGCACAGCCATGTTTCTATGTTTTGCACATGACACTTGCTCCAAATCCTGTCTTCTGTATACAGCTTACTTCATCCTTTGGCTAATACCCTCAGTTTAAAAGGCTTTCTTTACTTTAAAAGCTTATCCCCCTATTTCCCTCTTCTGTCCAGGCTTTCTAAACCTCTCCAATCTCTTCTGAGACTCACAAGCTATACAATTCTTAAGATCTTATTTAATCCCCTTGATCAGGCTAACGCTGTATTTTTGAAGAAAGTCTGGCGAAAGATGGCTGCCTTTATTCAGGATGAAATAACCGTTTTGTTATTGCAAGTAAGAGCCATAAAACTGGGATCAAGAAAGAAAATAGTGTAGCATTTGTTTCTCTTTAAATACAGTAATTTTCAGGCTGATTTTCTGATTGTAACGTTGAGAATAAATCAGAGTGACACTGACAAGAACTATATTATCCTGCATTTATGTATTAATCCAATTATATTATCCAAAGATGTACAAAAACATGTCATAAATTATCTTGACTACCTGCCATATATATCTGCCATTTCACGTGCTGAAACAGTTCCAAATCCTATCTAGCACAAGTATCACATCGTTTTCACATCAACAAAACATCCTTCCTAACTCTATTGACACCATTTGACCCATTTTACCTGAAGTTAACACAATACCTACAAGCTGCTGTATCATGGTTGACCACAGAATTCACCTAACTGTCCAAATTCTTCTAAGCATCCTCCAACTCAGGACAGCAATATGCTGCCAGAATAACAACAGTCAATTCCAGGGAGGGATTTAAGACCCATCCTGGGACAAGTAGGAAACTTTTCCTCTTCGTTTTTCCCCTTCCTCTTCCTTGCATTATGACCCAGGTCTCAGTTTTACTAAGATAAATTAATAACGAGCTCTGGTTGTCTTTATCACCTGTGTCTACATGTGAGAGCATGTTTATGCTATTAAGCCATGCAGGGTAAACTAAAAGCAAAGGAAAAGCCCAAACACGAGATTGCTTTAAACTGTTACTATCTGGCATTAGCTCAGCACAGAATTAAGAACACCAAAAACACAGAAGAAGAGAGACTGATGTGACAAGATAAAGCAACCCTATGAGAAGCAGGAGGGAGAAGGAAGACAGTAGCTCAGCAAATGAAGCCTCAGCCTGCTCCAGGGAATCACAAGACCAGCACTCTCCCGCTTGACTGATGACTGGCCTGCAGACAGTCACTAGGGGACCATGCTGAGGGTGAGGAGCATATTCATGTTTAGTCTAAGAGTGTTTTCTCCTCAGTTAATTACTGTGCATATGAACAAGAACTATTCTTCATTCACAAACTGGGTATGATCCTGCTGTTAAGCATCCACAGCCAGCATAAGATACCTAACAGTGATCCAAAGATTTTATGACTGCACCATGTGTCTCTACCACTGTGGAAAAAGTGTGGGAAAAGTGAAAAGGAAGTATCCAGTTTGATGCAGGAGCTCCTGTTTATATCTAACTCAGCAAATTGTTTCTCTTTCAATAAGAGGCTGGCAGAGTTTCCCACACACTCAGCATGGGAGTACCAACTCCCAGTCCAAACATAAGAGGTTGAGAGAGGAAGGTGAGAGTCTTAGAGTCAAAAATCCCTGCCTCAGTGCTAACCTTGAGCTCAGGGCAGAGGAGGACCAGCAGGAGCCACCTGTCACCACCCAATAAGCCCTTCTGAAAGCAAGATGAAGTAGTGATAGATAGCATGGCATACAGGAGCTGTGCGTTACTTGCTAGTCCAAGAAACCAGCTGTCTTAACACTTGGTTTTCTGAACCAGAATGAATCACCTACAATTCAGCCTCAGCCTGGAAAGGAATTTAAAGCATTAAGTAAGGAATTAATATTTTTTCAAACTATAAAGATCTCCAAAAAGATAAAGGAGGAATGTGAGCATCAAGACATTGTTAATGTGCAAGTGAACCACTACATTTAACTTGCTCAACAGAAATTGCAAAGAGGAAAGCAGAGTCAAAAAAGAAAAACATCTTTTAGCTGCAGATGATCAGGCATGCCAGAGAGCAGGCACTTGTTCCATTTGTACTTTTGGAAGTTGTCAGAAACTGAATTCTAGAAAACAGGCCACAAAAATTACTCCAGTGGCCCCGGAGTAAATTATTATTCATTAAAGCTTTGATGTTACAGTAACTATAAATGACAATTCTTCTAACACCAAAGTGTGGCCATAATTCTACAGAGAGTAAAATTTTCAACTTTTTTTAAGACAACCCTTCCCCTGAGCCTCCAAGTATGGCACAACATATTCTAATTAGATGATGGCAATTAAGTTCACTAAATTTCTTGCAAATTTCCTTCCTACATCTTAAAATAAAAAAAAAAATCTGCCACTCAAAGTGAAATGCACAAATGTATTTCAGAATATCTGGATAAGAATTCCCTCTTTTTGTTCTTGATATCGGTGGTTATTGCTTTATTTTAGCTACCCACTGTAACTCCCATATCTATTAACTCTTGTTGAGGGATATTAGTTGTTTAGCATAAATAAGTAAGTTTTCATTAGAATAAATTACTTCGGATTATAATATGGTGTGATTTGTGTTGTTTGCCTATCTTTACATAGCATGAGCAGCTAGATTTGCTGAAGCCCTTAGGCTGCGATAGAGTTATTTTTCTTAGTAATTTTCCTAGCTGCTGGTACAGTGCTGTGTTTAAGCTTTTAGTATGGGAAAGATATTGATATCACACTGATGTTTTGGTAGTGTTTTTCCCAAGTCTGGGACTCTTCAGTTCTCCATGTTCTGTCAGTGAGTACAGGTGCACAAGGAGTGTAAACCAGAAGATAAGGAGGCTCCAACCCTCAGCTGAAACTGCAAATCAACCAGGTAAGAGCCTGCCTGCCTAGACACAGAAAAAGAATCCAGTAAGATGTCAGAAGACCCCAGACCAAAAATTACACTGGACTAAAAGACACTTGGACAGCTTGTGAAGAACATGTGAGGGGTGGGTGTACAGATCACAAGGGTGTAATTGCCTGGGGATTTCTTTGTTCAGGGTTCGTCTCTTTGGATGCACCCAGCCTGGGCTGTCCTTGCTGCTGTACCTTTCAATTAAATTAATTATTTTATAAAATCCAACGCCTGAGACTCTGCTACAGGAAACCTAGGGTCGAGCTTCAAGAAGGTTAGGAAGTGCGCCCAAGAGTAAGTGTGTACATGTGTGACACCATGAATGGTGTTTGAACGCTTGGGTAGCGGCTTCTTTAACAACTCTTATGTAGAACTTTGAAAATACTTACCTATAATTATGGAAGAAGTCCACTCTAAAGCATCATGTCTGAACACCTGAAACATCATGCACAGGAAAATATAAACCAGAAAAAAAAAAATTCTTTCCCTATAGTGATGCTAATTTGTACATATTCCTCTTTTACAACAAGTCTTGCATAGTTGAAATGTGTTAATGTCTATTCCATCTTCATGGAACTTTTGCTTGCTCAGTGTAAGAGTATTTTAGCCAACTTCAATTAAACCACCTTATTTAATGGGCTGGAGCTTATTAGTAACTGAAGAACTGGCATGTTTGTACATAACCCTCTTGACCCATAAATCAAGATAACTACAAAGCCAAAATAAAAGTTCTCCTTAAAAGACTAGGTAGGTAGGAAAGCTCCATAGTACTGCCAAGACATTTCTTCTAGCCCTAGTTTGAAGTAGCACTGACCAATTCTGAAAACCAGAAGTTGCAAGGAAAAGGAACAAAGTGTGGGAGGAAGCAAAACAAATGACATTCAGAGGATCCCAGAAAATAAACTCTTCTCTCCTTTAAGAAGGCCACTAGAAATAGGAAAAACACTGTAGAGAGAACTAAAAAGCTCAGTCCCTTCCTATCAGCCTGATCTGATGCAGCCTGTACAGAAGCACTCTCCATTGTTTGTGACTCCTGTGGTGACCTCTGTTTCCTCTTAAGTACTGCAACTACTTCGAGTAATTTCCATGGTAACTGCATATAGTTCCCAATTTTAATACCCAAAACAAATTCTTATCTGAATGACTGAAATAAAATACATGATTTAGCTCCTTATGCAGATATAACTCACTAGAAGCTAAAATGAACAGAGATATTCAAGTACAGTTATGCCTGAAAAAGAATGTAATTTTCCAGTTTTACAGCTGCTTTCAGAATTCTGCCTGAAGCATTACACTTGGTAGTTACTCAGCTGCAAAATATTATTTCTATTCCATAGATTTTGAATACAAACTATTAAATCTATTAGATCAATAGTAATTCCTCCCATCTGCACTTAAGTAATTGATATAAAGACCGTAACATTTTCAAATTGAAACATTTCCTTTTTAGGCAATAGAGAAGAGAACAAACATACTCAAACTTTTTCAACTGTATCACAGCAGTTGCATACAATGTAAGCCATGTAGCTACACAATAAAGATTAGATTATGAATTTCACCAAAATGGCAATTTTAAATCATGTACCACTGAGCTTACTTTAAAATAAAATGGGGTAACAGATGTACTTCAGTGCCTAGATGCCTTCTTCCCGCCTGCATTTTTTTTTTTCAATGTAACCACTAAATAAATACGGTGGTTTGTTTCTGAACAGCTTTAACACTGGTCATCCACAGTACAAAATGAGAAAAAGTGTCAAGTAAGTTCAGAGTAAATATTCAGAGAAGATATATTTTAAAATCAGTTAATCTTTAAAGACTTTATAAATGATACACTAGTGAAGTCCTCCAAATGCTCAAGAGGCTGGTCAAGAACAGCACTTCCTCTCACTCTCCCCACCTTCCATAAAAATGTTTAATTGCCATCATCCCAAAACACACAGAACAATGAATCACTCTAGGACATTTTTAACTGAGGTCCAGTAATTGCCAAAGGTAATAGAGGGAAACAGGCCAACCTGGGCAGACACTCAGTTTGCATTTCATGCATTGCTTTAAGCGATTCTCCTTACCAATGATTTGGAGGATTCTTAAACAATAATTTTTGGAAGAAATGTGCACTAAACAAGCTTACACTACAGAACAAAATGGTTCAGTCAACTCCCCAGTTGCTAAATGCCTTTTTGGATTATTTTAGACACAAACCCATATTGTGTCTAAAATGCCTGTTTTGATAATTCCAACTTAGAATTTTTTATTTAATTCAACAAGCACAAATATCTTATTTTTTAAAAAGTGTATGATAATTCATCAGACTTCTCATAAAACACTTACAAAAAACAGATTCTCTCTCTCCAAAATTCAAGTATCTTATCTTGTCAATATAGAAACAAACAATAGTAAAACACAGACTATCCATTGCCCCTTGAAAAAGAAGTCTAGACTCATCAGCATTTAGAAGATGAATTACAGATTCCCATCTTCTCCCCAGTTTACCAAATACAAACCAAATACAAACCTAAGTGATCTTCCGTCAAAGCACTCATGCTTTCTCTTTCACACTTGCCTTACATGTACAGAAATCCTAGGAGGTTATCTGAGCAGAAAAACCATTCAGTCACGTCTATCTCCTATCAACATCCTCTCTACTTCATTTGCACCATTTCTTCCCTCTCAGAGGTCTCAGTGCATCTAACTAAACACAGAGCACTGTTTCTGGAAGTACCTTCCAATAACATTTTTTTCCCCAATATCAGTCAAATAGTCATCTCCCCAGAATAGGCCCTAGCTGCACCCTGCCCGTGTACTAACATTCCTCCAAAAAAGTATTAATCTCTTCCATCACATGCGTGTCTCCAGTTCCTAACACGAACACTCCCAACAGGAAAAAATTCCCAAAGGAAAGAGGAATTATTCACATCATTTAGCTGCAGGCATTCAACTTGGGGACCTGCGCTGAGGGAATATTCACCTGAGGCTCCCCAGCACTATCAGTGAATATAAAAAGGCTCCTCTAAAAGGCGTTCAAAACACCACATTTAGGTTCACGCTCTCTGTCAAGTCCTGGAAGAGTTTCTCTGCTCTCTGTTAAATACATGTGCAATGTAGCAAGATTAGCCTCCTCTGGCAACTTACATTGCTCTCCAGAATTATGTTGCTGTGAAGTCAGCCAACATTTATCCTTGTCTGACTATTTCCATGCTGTGACAAATTTGAGAGCAGTGGTCTCCAAACAATTCTTAAGTACTAGAAAAGTAAATATCTAGCAGCATATTCTTCTGCAGAGCATCTCACATGTCACATGAAAACTAAAGTGAGCATTCTGCACTTCTCCAGCATTCACGCTGATGATAAGAAACAAACAGATACAGAAGGAAAGCTGGCTTAAGAACAGTCTCCTAAATTATTAATTGAAGTTGCAGTAACAGAAGAACTCTTAAAAATTAACTAGTTATGAGAAAAAAAAATAATAAAGGAACCAATTTTTGTCAAAGAAGAATGAACTATTGGCACATATTTTGCCACAGTATTACTCTATAAACTAAACCATGCAAGTTCCAATTGAAAAACACTTTTAACTAAAATTTCTAGAAGGTATTAATTTTCTAGCTAGTTTGCCATGCCCATTAGCAGGACAGAAAGATGTGTCTTTTGAATCATCATGACGGTTTGGCTTTGATTTTCTTTGCATTCATACAGGTGATAGGAAAAAGTAGACTTTTGGTGGCTGTAGATACACAAACAAGCTATCAGGAAAAGTATCATTAACACAAGCTCAACTTGCATATGGCACTGTGAAACCTTCAAGGATCTCTCATTCTCTCCATAAGAATCTCAGTCAGTTGTGGAAACAAAGTATTCTAAATATGCTTCTGACCCCAAACCTTCTTAGTATATTAATTTGCAGACACCTGTCAGGAAGACCAGTTAGGTGCTAGATGTGATGGTGCCAACACTTGTCCCCATGCCGGAGGACAGCAGAGCCTTCAGTATATTCCCAGAAATCAGGTGATGCATAGATGATGCAGATGAGGCACAGGTAACCACAGTTTTTCCATAATACAAAGGATAAAAAGGGTTTAAGAAGTCTGAAAAACTAAATTTTCTATCAGTGAACAACAGATTCTGGTAAAATGATGAATTAGATGCTCTTCTGTGTAAATTACATGCGAGTACAGTGACCTCCTTTTTCTTGACTGTAATTCAGTATTCATGAACGTGTGTGACTACTGTTGATGATACCAGGAATGTTCTCTTATTACTAATCTGCAGTATGTCAATCTGCAGCAAGAGAATAAAATACACTTATAGTTTCTAGTTTCACCCGAGTGAATTATTTCAATTTCATCCATTTTCACTCCAAAGAAATAATATAGATTTGCCGTATTGTAACAATTTGTTTCCCTTTCATTTACACACTTATCTATGAAGGCAACATGAAATATGACACAGGAAGTCATCTCTCTTTACAGTTGTTATATATGCTTTATAATTTACTACAAACTGGAATAACCAGCAATAATGTCTTCCAGCCCTTCACCCTGTTTTGATTTACTAAAGTTTTAAAAGCAGTTTTCCTCAAAATATATATTAAAACCTTCCCTTAGAAAAGGAGGATGAACTACAACTTCAATGGGGAGAGTGTCTATGCATACACATATACACAGCATTCCACTCATCCTTAGTTTTCCTACCTATTAAATCAGAACCAAGAATAGTCTCATAAAAAGAAACAAACCAAAAATAACCTTCACCCTCCAAATAAACTATTAACATCACTAGTTAAACTGTAAAAAAATTAAATTATCTTACATCAGTCTTCATAAATACTAGTTTCACACAGAAAATTGTCCTGCTACCAATACTGTAATAAAAATAATAACAATAATAATTTTTAAAAGCCAATCTCAGTATTTCTTAGAAGTGAATTTCATCAGATAAAAAAAAAAACTTACTAATATGCAAAAAGAACGTAACTATCGTATGGAAACACCCTAAGGCACAATTAAGATTGACTGTATGCCTTAATACTACGGACTTATAATTTACTCCTAATTTTTTCAGATGTCCAAATATGTGACATTTAAACTCAATTTTTAGACTCTAAAAAGCTTGTTACATAAACAGTAATGTATTACTTTATTTAAAAGAGCAATTAATTCCAAAGAAAATTATTTTTAAACTCCATTATCCAAATTTTGATGGCATAAAAAGACTGAGGGCATCTGATCAGTTAACGTGAAAATGAATGTGTAACATCAAATCACATGGAAAGTTAGTATGAATTCCCCACACACGAATCCTACACATTTGAAAAATCAAGTGCCCCAGAAAAAAATCATGTTCTTCAAATTCCTAAGGGCTTTTCAGGATTTTTCCAATCCAATTTAACAGTAACCACTTTAAAATAAATAATTTTCCCCCTCAACTGTATGTAGGAGGACTTGAAAGAAAATAATTATTTTAACTTCAGAATGTTTCACTCATTTTAAAAAACTATAATTCTAGTCACTGACTAAAAAAAAAAAAAAAGACATCCTGCATGTCCATCCTCCTCCCAGAAATAGATAATGTGTAACTTGAGAAACTTCCTGGATAGGTTTAGATAGATATTTTTGGAAAAAGAAAACAAAAAACCACATTCAATCTTAGCTTCTAAAGTATATCAGAGAATTAATCTTTATAAACAGTGCATCAACTTCAACCCAAAGAAATACTGCCAAATCCTACTTTTTCAAGCTTTAACACACAAATTGAGCAGAAATGCAAGGCTCACGTGAGTCATGCGGTCAAAGAACTGCGAAAGCCTAAAAAGTTTTTTCATTCGCAAAATACTGTCAATATCAAGAAAAGAGCCATCAAAGCTACAATCTGCTTTCTAAGCAGCCCACGAAAGTTCTCATTAGTGCTGTCTCCTTTTTTTTTAGTGCTTTTTTTAGTCCTTTTTAGTCCTTTTTTTTAGTGCTTTTTTGAGTATTCAAATTCCAGGAGGTGATGAGGAAATCACTGAAATATCACACATCATTGTGAGGGGTGCTGAGAACAAAGGAGAGTGTTGTTCTGTCACTGTAACAGTTTGGTGTACCCGTGTCTCGACTGTTTGTGGCAGTTCTGGTCTCCACACTTCAAGGAGAGCACAGTAGAGTCACAGAAGGCATAGAGAAGATCACCTAAAATCATAAAAGCAACAGAGCAGATCGCAGCCAAAGAGGAGATGGTTGTGGGGGCTACACTTGACATTCATAAAATCATAGTAAGAGTGGAAAAAGTGAATGCAGCACTGTTATTCACCAAATCCCACAATACTGGAACTAGAAGACACTGAAGCTAGTAAAAGCATTGTCTAAACAGATAAAACTACTTTCTTTACGCAGTGGCTACTGAGCTCTTGCAATTTGCTGCCAGTAGAAGCTGTGAGAGCAGTTGGTAACAGCCCAGTCAGAGAAGGACCTCAGATAAATGAATGGACAACAAATCTATGAATGTATATGAACAGGACTGGGAGGAGTATAAGGAGAACGGCACACAGAGGACATCTGGGCTCAGAGGCTTTCCCTGACCAGCACCTCCTGCCCTAGGGGTCAGAAACAAGACACAGGCAGAGGTGCCTGTTGGTCTGACTCAACAGGGCACTCAGGTGGTTAATGAGAATGCAGCTTGATTAGCCAACTTTGCAATTTGCCATTAAGAGAGACAGGATAATTGAATTGAACAGAATACAGATTTAGAAATCAATATTTAATACACCTTCCATCACTGCTGTTATTCCCCAATACAAACAACAAAGAAAATGGCATGAAGAGAAGTAATGAAGCCACTACTTTATTGATCATTAACGATGTTACTTACAGTAGCTAAAATTTCCAAGATCTTTATTACATCTACAGTGAAGTATGGAAATATTTGTCCCAATCTTACAAATGAAAAACAAGCATGAAAGTATAAAGCTGCAAAAATTGCTTTGTGGTAAAAATCAAAACCCAAATGCAGAACCTGGTGTTTTACGAAGATAATTCTTTCTCTCTTTTAGAAGACATTACAAATAATAAAATAACTGCTTCCAGTAGCAGCCTGAAAATGATAAATCACACGTGGTTTTCCTACAATTATCCCTACTGTAAAAAACACTACCTCTTAAACTATTTTTCACTTGCACTGATTTTTTCCCCAAAGGTCATATTTTCTCCGTGTGATCTCTCTTCCATTGCTTTCTTTCCTTCCCTCACTCATTGCTGTCAGATGAAGATGCTTATGCACGCTTTAACATGTCTTATTTCCTATAAATTTGATTCTCTATAGCACCTAATTTATTCATTTTTATTTACTGGTCTTTTCAGCTTCATTTTTCATTTTCAACTGTTTGTGTCCTCTATCTTCTTCCATATTAGGGGGTGAATAGAAAACTATTTAAAAGCTGCATCAAATGGAACCATCAGCTTAATACTCCCAAGTGAAACTTAGATGAGAAAGAGTGAGTACAAGTCCAAGCTCAAGAAGCTTAAATTCAACACCAGTTCTATGAGCTTCCTTTGAGGAGAAAAAAGAATCTGAATAAAGCAGTTTACTTTATGGCTTTCCCATTCATATGCTGATTTATAACTTAAAAAAGCGCTACACAGAAGACGATCCTTTGTTCTCAAACCTCAAGTTTCACCACAGACAGATTTGCTTTAGTATAAAATTTTTAACGTCATCTGAATTATTCCACATCTGAGATTGGCCTAGTGTTGGTTGGCAGATGGCTTTATCAACTTAGAAACTGAAAAGTGAATCCACATAAGTGTATTATTTGGTTTTACATGTACACTTTGAATATTCATAATGTGTAATTGCAAGTGTGGTACAGTGTTTCAGATACACATCAACAATCCATGCCCATTATCTGCTGAGAAATGGGGAAAGAGAGAAATGCTTTAAACAGTGGCATCAAACAACTTCAACAGATGGTCATCACTGATCAGCAAGCTAAAATAAACCAGAATTCTTACAAATTTGGCAAAACAACATTTCCTTTTGTAAAAGTCTGTCTTTGTAAATATATATGGCAAGTTTTCACAGTTAATTCTAGCTCTTGGAGTGCAACAGTAATCACAGAAAAGGATTTAAAGAAAAAGAGTGTTGAAGATGCCTTTCAAACACAGATTTGTCTTACGCAACATTAACTCTAAAATACAACCTGCTATAGAATTACTATGAACAATTCGATAATTTAGTGTTTAGGTGTATCTCTATGTATCACAGTCAAGCTGAATAACTACTGATAATTTTCACCTCTTTTATGAGGTGAAACAGCTTGAAAACAGACCTAGAGACAATTTACAGTTTAAGAAACTCACAGTGAATACATCAAAATGCAGAATATATAGAAATTCTAACCATACTACAAAACCAAAATGTTTATGATGTTAGACATGAGAACTATGTAATCTAGATCTTTTTAAAAGTTAATTGTTTCTTCTAAACTATAAAAAATAAGAAAGGAATGTACTATACTTCTTTATAATTCATATCCAACAAACTGGAGTGGCAGGCTCTCTCTCACATTTCTCAGGTATTTCTATAACAAGCCATATTGACCCTCTATACACACTTTTTCAGACAAATACTCATTTTCAGAGGATGAGCTGTCTGGCAGGTTGTCATCAACAGCTTAAGTGCACGCCAGCTTTTTTGCTTTTCCTCAAAGCTGCGCTGGGCTCTTTAGCTTAGGATAACTGAAATTGCTATGGCAGAGACAGAGAAGGAATTTGAGAAGAAAAAAGCTCCTTTGATAAAGTTCTTGATGAAAAATATTATTGATTACGCCCATAGAGAAATGAGCTTCTCTACCACTAGGACCACATTTGGAGCTGATATTAGAAGTGTAAGCTTAAGATCAAAAGTATACATAACCTGAAATGAAGAAAGGGATCTTTTAAATCAATAAACACTCTGTCCCAGATGAAGCAATAGCTTTCTTGATCCTGTGTAGATGATCTACATAGCTTGAAAAATCTGAGACTATCACCTTATCTTAGGAAAAGAAAAAAATGCCAGATCGAACACACACTGGAAAAAAAGATGTTTAAACACTGTTAGATAGAAAGATAATCAAGCAGCACCTAGGGACTAAAATAGAGACTTCAGGAAATAATTTCCTTGTATTTTACAAAGTTAAAAAGCAAGGTATCGGGAACATGCCAATAAAGATTCCCCAATATGATCTACTAGAAAGAGTGATTAGCTCTTCTCCCTACCCTCCACAAAAAAAAAAAAAAAAAAAAGAAAAAAAAAGAAAAGAAAAGAAAAGAAAAGAAAAGAAAAGAAAAGAAAAGAAAAGAAAAGAAAAGAAAAGAAAAGAAAAGAAAAGAAAAGAAAAGAAAAGAAAAGAAAAGAAAAGAAAAGAAAAGAAAAGAAAAGAAAAGAAAAGAAAACTGCATGCCTGCAGTGAAAATTGATTTGTGAAAATAACATCAGTGAAAACCCTCAAAGGTCTGGAGTGACATTTCAAAATTGCTTTCCTTTAATAATATTTTTCTGTAATACAAACCAAGATAATTTTTACTTATCTCTGGACATTACGTTATCACTGCATGTAATACAGTGTTAGAATTAGGAACAGGTTTTAACATATCAGTTGTCCAGAGATGAAGAAAAGCTAATTTGTATTGTGCAGCAAGGGATTATTTTCTTCCTAAACTCAGAAACATCAGCATAACTGAGCAGTCAGAAATAAAATATTTACACAACAGTCAATGTTTCCCAAAGCACAGTACAAATAAAATAACTAATCAACATGTTGCCTATGCAACCATTTGTATTTCTCAAGCGCAGTAACTAAGGTAAAGATGGTTCCAGTTGCCCAAGTTTAATCATTCCATTTGCAAGAAGTCATTTTTTATGGATATTAATGACTTAGTGACGAAAAAATTTTCAAATGCTTTTCAGACTGACTGAAGACCTTACCAGAGCTCCTGCCAGCAACTCTTAGTCTATGTTTTTTCAGTTAGGTCAGTGATGTAGTAGGGTTGCATTTTAAGTTAAAAAAATGATCAAAAGCTTCTTTTGGATGTCTGCATGCTCCTTCTGAACACCACCACTCTCTACTGGGGGAGGGAAGAAGATGCAGATTTGCTAAAAATGCCAGTGCTAAATTAGATCTGCAGATACCGCTTTCTTCTCAGTTTAGCTCAAGTACCTGGGACAGTGCTTCTACTGCTTTTTCCTCAAGAGTTAACTCCTCACTTGTTTCAACATCTTAAATTGAACCACATTCAGAACACCTTTTGGCAAATTATTATCGACTACGTTTCCACCAAGCACAGGAAAAACGCAAAATGGGTATCTACTGCAGACAAGGATGTCAGAGACCTACTGGTAAGGCTGAAAGTGAGACATTGCTGTCTAATCAGCAAGAAATTTCAATGAGTGACTCTCCCAAGCAGAAAGAAAAGTAAAGTGACTGCACCATCACCAGTATAAAGCACAGGTGTCTGAGGCTGCCTGACCAAGAAGAGATTTAAAGAAAAAAAATCTTGTCTAGCCTATACTTGAAAATCACATCTCTTCGCATGTTACTGCCTGGAAAATAACTGTGCACAACCACCAACATTTCTTGGTTTAGAACTGCATTAGTACTGAAACATTTACTCTTTTTACATTTTGCTTTTTTCAATGCTCAGGAGACAGAGTCTACAATTTAATTTGTCTTCACTCAGGCAGAGGATTACAAATGGTGCAATCATTAGCAGCAAAAACTGCTGAAGCACTGAACAAAAAAATCACCCAATATCATCAATGCTTAATAAAAGGAAAGGCAAGAAATTATCTCTGCACTGATAAATACATTTAATACACGAGCACACCTTCTAAAGTAAAAATCATTCTATATCACACTTTCAACAGCAGCCAAGTACTTTAAAGGGAAACACAAAGCACTTAGATGTATTATATCTCTACCAATTCAACCTAGTAGTATTAGAAAACCTCAACATTTTTCAATTTAAACCAAATAAAAAAGAAAAAGGAAAAAGAATATGCTTAAATAATTTCCCGCATTTACAGCATTATTCTACAGGCATCTGTCAGTTCTTTTAATAGAAACATGTTTTATGATCAAAAATTTATGCAGCAATAATTAATATTTCCCTTTGATTACTCACATTATAATATGTCAAGAAGAGATAAGAAAATAAAATAGTAGCAAACACAGATAAAAATTGACCCCTTTCCCTCTCATTATCTTTTTCAAATTCTGGTATTACTGACAAAATAGCATTACTTTTCAAACCATAAACTGGTCTGGTTAGGCAAATACTCCCCCAGTTAAAACTCATCATCATCCAATGTCAGATGAAACATGGAAAATTAATTGAGAGTTTCCTTCTGATTTAATGTACCATGTCTGTACTTGCTCTCTCTATAGCAAAAACAGCAAACCAGAATGATTCCATAAATCTGGGAAGTTTAGTACACAGGCACAACATACGCGAGGAATAACAATTTCACTAAAGGAGTTTAACAGAAGCAAGTCAAATCTTTCAATCTTTTATTATAGTGACACCTTGTGGCTACATTTGACTTATTTTGAGACCTCCCAAAATTTTTCATTTTCTTCTAAGGTCTTAAACGAAATTCTTCAATATTTATGGTCTAAGACAAAGTAAAAAGATGAAGCCACACAAAAAAAAAAAAAGATGAAAAAAGTAAGAAGGATAAACCAAAAACCAGCATTGCCTGTTTAAAGATCTTTAGAGGTATTAATGTTCACCTACTGTATTTGCACTTTTTTTTTTATCCCCAAGAAAGGAGCTATGGCTTAGAATCACAGCTCTGACTAACCTGATTTGAAAATCTGCCTTCTTTTTTTTTTTTAACTTACCTATATTGAAACTGATATCCACCTGGGTTATGAAAAATACCCTACAGGCAGCTCTTTTATGATTTTTATCACCAATTTCTTGAAACACAACACGATTCAACATTGTCAGGACTATGGATTAAGTGCTATACAAGAAAGAGTTAACTTTTTAATATAATCCAGAAGATGTTATTCATTTTTTCAGGTTAACGACAGGGTAAACAGTTGGCTTAATTAGCAGGTACATATTAAAAATGCTTGAAAACTTTCTTTTTGGAAGAAAAATATTCACTTTAAAAAATCAGTAACAAACCACACAAGGTTAACAAACCTGACACTTGCTCCTAATTCTAACAGGAAACTGCTTACATGACTATTTTCCATCTCCTGTCCTCCCTCTAAAGAAAGTCTTCAACTCTACATGAAAATTGCTATGTAAGTGCAAACAATGAAACTAGGACCTAAAGAAATTCTAAAAAAAACCCAAAGAACAGTATCATATTAAAAAAAGAAAAAAATACCATGTAATCCCGCTCTCTTACTTGCTTTTTCTGCATAGTATAAGGCTGTTCAATTTTTAAAGGTGGTGGAATAAAGTCTTCTAAAAGTATTTAAAGCAAAAATTAGAAGTCTATCTAAAATACAATTATGCCCATAAAAACCCCAGGTATTATACCTAGCATTTTCTCTTACTAAAAAAAAACCCTCAAAATACAGTGGCACACTCTCACCTGTTATACTAAGCTTCAATGCCTATGAAATAATCTTCCTTGTACAAATTAGCTGGTATATAGATTAAATTATAGAATCAAAGAATCATCGAATGGTTTGGGTTGGAAAGGACCGTGAAGATCATCTAGTTCCAACTCCCCTGCCGTAGGCAGGGACACCTTCCACAGGGATTACATCCTACAAATCACAAATAAATCACCTTCTGTGTATAAGAAAGCACAATCTTCTCATCTCCTTTTCATTATAGAATTTCAGAGTCTTTGGTCACTGCCCTTCCATTTTCCATCTGTTTCCATCTATTACTCTAGACAAAGGTTATGGCTGGCAAAAGTTATTCTGAACCTATTAAAGCATAGACTGGAGCATACAAGTAATAAACAGGAAGAAGAAAAGAACGTAAATAATCTTATCACGTTACTTACTTGATTCTGCCTAATCAGTTTGGATGGCTTAGTACATGCTTTGCCAAGTACAAATTATCTTTCATGGGAAGCACAATAACACCCCTAACTAACACTATTGTGAATATTCCACAACGCTCCATATATATATAAAAAAAAAAAAAAAAAACGAAGTCATGATAGAGACTTTGATACACATAATACAACACATTACTTGCTAAGTAGACTGAACTGGTCTTAATTCATTGTGGTATAAATTACTTCTTTTATTTAACAACTAACTGCCAGAAGGTTGCATTTTTTTTCATCCACCTAGTGTGAAAGAGGCATTGATTGTAGATTTGAAAATGGATACACTGACTTAAGAGAAAGTGAAAAGTTTTCAAAAAGCAACACAAAAAAAAAACAAACAAAAACCCAACCTGCACACATGCAAATAAAAGATATAGTCCATCAATTTTTATGCCCATGAAAATGTTTGAATAGCTTCTTAAAACTCAGGTGAACACGTTAGTTCAGCCCTTGACAGCTCTCACCTTGCAAAACTAATATTTATGTGAAAGGTAACTCAAAAAGGCAACTAACCTTGCCTAGTGTTACAGGGCTCATATTCTCTTTATAATCTATGTTTACAATTGCTCTAGTGTATCAGACACAAATAGGCTGTCCTTCAACAACCTGTACAGAAGCTGGCGTGTTCTACTCCCTTGCTTTGAAAAAAGATGTGTAAATAAAAAACAGAGCCAATAACCCTTGTCTCCAATTCTCCATTCTACTCAAGAAGTCATCCTATACAGTGATGACACAAAGCACTTTGAGCAAAAATCAATTTTTTAAAAATAATAAAAAAAAACATAAACAAAAAAACAAAAACCGTCACCTATCTCAAATCTATACTGGTAAGAAACTGCACTGTGAGAAGATACTTATTCCAGCATCTTCCACTGACAGTGCATACAAACCTTTAAAAAATTGTTGTGTGGTTCCCTAAGTGGTTGCTTGCAAAGAGATTATTACCTGCATTACTAAGACAGAAGGGGAATAAATGTTAAAACTAATGGCAGGAAGACAGGGCATAGCATGATACTTGCAATGCACTCATCACTCAGTATTTTTGTCCCTGACCAGGAAAATTTTGGCACTGGGACTTGCCACACTGACTCAAGAGTACACAGCAGAAGCACTGTTGAGCAATATGAAAACATAACTAGTTTTAGATGTAAAAAGAATGTATTGATTAACCTACTGCTAATAAATGTGAGTGATTTGCTGAGTTGCATTACAGTCTTCCTTTAAAAGTGGGGCAGGCATTTACATCTTCAAATGAAATAAATGGGATTTTTTCATTATCTGTTGATAATCTGATAACAATTTCTTTCTAAACAGAGCCTACGAAACACTTAAAACGTATCTGCCCTTTGATAAGCATGCATAACTTATCTGTGAAAACAGAATATCAAATACTAAAATAATACATTCTGAAATAATCTCATATTATCTTATATTTTAGATCTGTGCTCAACACTGCAGATCACCTCTTTTTAGATGACAAAAAAACTGCTACATATTTTAGGATTTGTTTTGTGTATGTTAAACTAGTTATCTCTAGGATACTAATTCATTTAAGTAAACAAAACTTTTAAATACATAATCACAAAACCCTGAAATTAGAGACAGAAAAAAAAATCTAGTCCTCCTTGCTTACTTCTTTCTATACAGAACATTAATTAAAAGCCAGACTAATAAAAGTCTCAAATACTAGTATGTATTGCATATAGCCTCCCCCACTCAAAGTTTCTCTTCTGGAGGTCAACTGGTCCACACCCCTGATTAAAGAAGAGCCAACTTTCAAGTTGGATCTATTTATATTAATACAAATAAATAAATACAAAGTTCTTAAAGTGGAACTCCTCAAAAAATTGTCAGTAATTTTAGGTTTCTAATGACATTTAAAACAGCTTTTTCTTCTTACTTACAGGAGAAAAAAAAAAACATAAAAAGAACAGTAAATTATGGTCAGACTACTTTTACTTTTGACTAGCAAATGAAACTTTAATATAATATAGGCTTCAATTCACTGATGTAAAGAGAGATTACAGAACAGCCTTATCTAAACTACCCTGAATTATCATGTTGACTCACAACTGAGAACTCATATTGCCTTAAGGTTACTGCTCCTTAACAATAAGTACTCATAAAGTTATGCTGCTACATGACTTGCTCTTTCACTCGCTCTTCAAAGTAGCTGCACCTCCAGGGAACTGCCCACCACTTTGGGGATATGATAATGAGGAACAGAGATTTATAAAAAATAACAGGTTTACTGGGGATCATTGAGCAGAACCGGAAAAATGAGAGGCATGACAACTATGTGATAAAGAAACCTGTGCTGTAGTTGCCTGGACAACTGTATACTTCAAATATCTGCTAAAATAAAACCGCAAGGGGGAGGTTTCCAGGTGTGCTTGTGCACGTACTTAAGTAGATAATATACAGCTATGCATACAAAAGCACCACATGAAATGAACTCCCTCCTGATAATCTGCTCCTCCAACAGAGGGCCAGTCACTTTCAGAGGATTAAGAGCTCATTGGAGAGCTGGAATATACAAGAAGTCCTTTTGTGCCAAAAAATTAGTAAGGTACCACCTAAACCTCTGGAATAACATTCTCCCCTCCACTCTACACACTCTGCACTTTCAGGCAAGGCTACAAAGAGCTTTCACCAAAACAGAACAGTGATGCTCTCAAAACATAGCACATCTNGGTGTGGGTGGGGGGAGAATGACAAACAGGTAGAATTATGTTGAAATAGAAAAATCACTTCTGGACAGGTCTTCAGATGAGGCCAAAGAACGGCTGCCCTTTTGAAAGACGATGAAGGGGAAGTCCCACCGTAACACCCTAGATCTCTTCAAAACTTCTTATTAACAAGATGGAAGCAAAAAAGCTGTGCTTACTAACAATCTGTCCAATTTGCACCAAGTTGAAGTCACACACACACAAAAATATCCCCAGGAAATGTAAAACACCTATAAACTCCACAGGGCATTTCTTCATTGCTAGATGATTTTTCACAGACACCTTTAAGCAAAAATTTATCAGATACGCACACAAACTAGGGGACAGCACCAACCATTTCAGAAAGAGAAAACAGTAAAATCAGAATAATAAAAATTACAGGGAAAAGGTGAGAATGCATTTGCTTGTATCAGGAAAAATAAATTTCAAGTCAGTGACATTCGGTATCATTAAAAGGACAGGGAGGCTGAGAAATAGTTATCTGAGAAGAGACACAACTCTTTGACCACAGACTACAACTGTATGCCAGCAATCCCATGTCACAGAGCAGTAAAGATCACAGAAAGAGGTCATTCTTGGGGAAAAAGAAAGCACTTCCCTCCTTAGGGATTCTAAGAGTTGCTGTGCTAATTAAAAAGTTCATGTCTACAAAATAATTATCACAATACAGGGTATTTCCTCTTTGGGTCTATGACACAAAACCTAATGATGATACTGTCTTTGGAATCTACACACTGTGGCCTCTCTATCAATGAGCACAATTCAATTTTTGAGTAAGACAGCTTCAATGTGATCATAAGCATCTTCCAGAATTCCCAGCACCTTCAGTAAAAAGACATCATCACCTTAATAATGATTAAACCCATCCAGCTGCTTTGGTTTACACAAAGCATTGTCCAAACCTCGTTAGTCCTAACTCTCCCCTTTTTCTTTCCCAACTCTTTAAAACACTCTTTCAATGCAACAGCAGGAAATGTATGAAATATATAAAAATACATTACCAGATTTTATAGCAAGTAGGGAAACACATTTTAAACACTTTTGGCAGTAAAGGAATGATGTTTACTACTGAGTGAAAAAAAAGTATCAACTGCAAGAGGAAAAGTGAGTATGACTCAAAAAAAAAAAAGAAAAAAAAAGAAAAACGAAAAACCAGGAGGCCAAAGAAAAAAACAGGAGAAAAGGAGAAAGATACGTAGTTAGAGATGGAAGCACCAGAGTTTTCAAAACAGGATCCATGCAATTTATCACCTATATTTATATTAAAAAAGCATCCACCAACACAGACAAATTTGATTTTTTTTAAGATAGCTGATGAAAATTGTGTATATCATACATTATCAGAAACAATGCAGTAGCAAAATCCACCACCTTATTCTGGTGTGTAAATTATTTAATGACAGCCGTGAAACATTACATTGATGAACTAACCTGCAGACACGGGCAGGAAAATAGAGGTTCTGCCAGGACCGACAGAGGTATTTAGAGTGATCAATAACCCGAATCCAGTCTAACTCATCCATGGACACCTCAATGTAGTAGGAATAAGATCTATGGATTGTCAAAAAAACACTGGTTAGAATACAAGTAGCCACATCTTAGGTATTAAATTTTACACTTTCTTCCGGATTTTCAGTTGTGCTGAAAAAAAGGCTATTTGTTCCTACCCACTGACCTGTATAACACACAGTTATGTTAAGACATGTTTTCATAATGACTTAACACTCCCAACACTCATAATCTGCAGCAATTAGATGAGACTATCATCCCTCAAAAAATGCAATGGAGACTTTCAACTCAGTCAGTCATAAAAATAATTATTTGTATTCCTTCTGCATGGAATAAATCTAAAACACCAGTGATACAGTTATTATTTCTAATGCCCTATCAATAAAGAAAAATCAAAAAAGAGTTAGCAGGTCAAAAATGCAAATTCAAACTCTTCACTTGGCTAAATTATATTTACTTTATGATCATTTTCTCACTTATGTTCTTCTTCATTTCTGACCGTTTCAGCTGTTCATGATACATTGTTAACCCTGTCGCTACTTACTTACACACCCCAAAATTACCTCATGAAAAATAAAAAATAAAAAAGTCACCAACACAATCTGTGTCTTCCTCTTGCTAATTGTATTTAGCTTAGAGTTTGCTGTTAGGAGAAAGCAAACCCAAACTAAAACTTAAAAGCCACAGCTATTTCCATATTATACCTACAACAGTGATACTTAGAATGAAATAGAAACTCCACTTGTGGATCAGAAAATCGTGAAATATGTTTCAGAATATTTTCTTTCTCTTAACATACTAGTCTGCAATATTCACGGGCATTTCAACAGCACCATGTTAGCACATACCCCGCTTCCACACTCATTTCTAAAAGAAGAGTTGCTTTTCCAGAGTTCTACAGAGACATTTTTTTGTTAAACATAAATACCTTCGTTAATATTTCCAATGTTTTGCCGAGGATTTAGAGGGGCAGATGCTTAACGCGGTATTGTTAAAGAATTCTTAAAATGTTACATAACATTGTTAATACCAATTTATGCACGTAGAAAGGTAATGCAGAGTCTTTAAGATGTCAACTGCATAATAAGCTTTCACATTCACACCAACCAGATGTGTAATATTCACAACCGATACAAATACACTGTGTTTTAGCAACACTATTATTACAAGCCCATGCACATTTGAACGAACTAGGCTTCAGCATTTTAGAGTTTGAGCAGCTTGGATCCAAAAGTTAGTGACTATCTGTCCTCTGTATGGTGAGAATTTAGGGATTCTCAAACCACCGTCACTAGACCAATGTAAATTTGTAACCAAAAAACAACATGCTATCTTTTTTTGTTTGGTGTCCTGGACTCACTCCAGTATGTCAGTATCTTATACTGAGGAGCCCACAACTGAACAAAGCACTCCAAATGTTTCATTTTCCATTTATCTTAAGACAGTTGAGCCACTGGGGCAAAAAAACTGACAATTCAGGTAAGATGAGAAGCAAAAGAAAGTCCAGTAGCAAACTTTGCACAGAAAAACAAAAAAGTCAGAAACTAGATCCTAAACCACTGTACCCTCCGTATTTTATGAAGAAAAAAACCTCTAGAATAGAGGTCCATCTAAAAAAATAGGGACACGGTTTAGTGGTAGACTTAGCAGTGCTAGGTTAACGGTTGGACCTGATGATCTTAAAGGTCTTTTCCAACCTAGACAATTCTATGATGCTATGATCCTTGATATTCTAACACCAGCAATGGCTTCTTCCAGAAATTTCAGAGGAAGGACACAGGGCACCAAGCAACAGACAATTTTTTAATAAGTTGTCCCAAGGAGAAGAATTTTTCCCTGAGTTTCAGCAGCTGCCGATTTATGCCTTACAGATGAGGGGCATTTTAATGGTTACAAGCTCTCTAAAAATTGCTAGAGAACGCCTCATTATTAAAATGTCTCTAATACTTTTTCAAATTTTATGAAGTTGGTTGATAATTGGTTTATAAATTTGGTTGACCTTCTGGGACAAGTAGCATAATACTGTATGAAGTAGTTCCTTGTACCTTCAAAGTTTTACTTTTCAATCTTTCCAAAAGGAATAGAGCAGAATAATGAATTTCAGTTGAACTGAATCAGGGAACTTACTTGGAACAATTAAATAGGTAAAAATTCATGCAGTTTGTTTTGAATGATTAATAACTGTAATTCATATTTTACAAATAATTTAATTTACAAAAAGTAAAAATAAAAATCAATAAAACATTAGTACACCCTGTTCTAAAATAACACGGCGTAGTTAAGAAAACAAAATGCAACTGTTTTGCAATTCTAAACTGTTAGTCTGGAAGTAATAGAAAATTAATCTTTTATCAGAAAGGTAATAACGTTTTAAAAGTATAAGTAGCCTGTTTTATTGTTTTTAATAGAAAATTGCTTACGAACACCTGCATGAGCTGTCTACTAAATTGTAAAATCTTTGTCATTGCAAGTTATAAAATTAATATATTCAATTTGTCAGATAAAAAAACCTTGCAATTTTCCTACTTAGGCAGTCACTCAATTGTTCAAATATGCATAATTTGATCCTTCATGCATTCCATAACACTCTAAAGTAGCTGAGCATAAATTGGCTAAGGCATCCATGATAGTTCATACTTCACCAGTCTCATCATGAAGTGGCTTCTAATAACTCCTGTAGTTAGCCCATAATTCACATTCTAAATCAATTTTACTATCTCTGAACTATTGTCAAAGCGTGTTATTTCTTAACAATTTTTATATATTCAAAATATGTAAAAATGCATGGTTTCTGCAAAAGAACTAGAATATTGTTTTTCAAACTGAAATAAAAGCAGTTGAAAACTAAGTGGCAAATAGAAAACAAAACAACTGAAATTATGTAAACTTTCATTAGCAGTATGAACTATTTAATGAAGACACAAAAAATAGATTGAAATCCTATGAGGTAGTTTAGTATCACAAAATACGGTCTGATATGTAAGCAACCAAAATGGCATTTAAAAAAACACGTTTTTTTTCCAACAAAACTTGTCATTGTTATCTCCAACACTCATGCCGTTCCTATAAAATATTTAATGAATATTTCGCATTGATATATTACCACCAGTACTAAATGCATTACCATCCCTTTTTATGTCAACTTGGCACCTACCGACTATCTCTGTCCCACAGGAGTATTCGTATATGGTTGATTATTGATGGCTGGCCTAGCTTAATTTCAATTCCAGAGCGGCAGTCATCATCAATTGGGTGTCGAGAGAAGCCATGATCCAAGTCATAGTTCTGAGTATCCCCATCTAATAAAGCAGACTTCAGCTCCCCTTTTACAACCTGTGCTCCATACTTCATTGTTGCAATATTTTCCCCTGGTACTACAAAGAAGAAAAAAAAATTGCTTAATTTTTACACTCTCATACTGCAAACTAGATGTTCTGAACACCAACTGTATTAGGTCAGAACAAAGACTTATTGACAGTATCCTTTCCTGGCCAAACACATGCTCAAGGAAAAACAAAAGTCCAAAAAGAGGGATTTTAGAAATCTTGTTTCTTCCATTTCATTTGATGCCCCCTACATCTTTTATAGTAATAATAAGTAGTGATAATTTACTAGTATGTAGTATCTATATTCTCAGTCACCTTCATTATTTTACAGAACTCTGTTGCACCTTCCTCATTCAGTCATCACTTGCCTCCTGGTTTTATAGTTTTGATCTATTTAGTCCCTCCTTGTGATCAGCCTGTCACCATACCTCTAATAATTTTTTTGCCCTTTCTTTTGATTTTTTGTGGTTCTAATTTCCACTGGTTTTTTTTTGAAGTGGAAGGAAGCTAAAAATCACATAAAATGCTCAAGATGTGGATGCATCATGAATTTGCAGACTGGTACATACAGTGGCATAGCTACTCAAACTATTTTGATAGCCAAACAAACTTCCAGTACTTGGCAAAGCTAAACGAACCTGAGTGAAATGGGAGACTTTTGGCTCCTTGGGCTTTGAACCAACATGGCAAAGCAAGTTTTCTATGCCACCATTTCACAGTAATAAACCTGTTATGTCCTAGTAACAGATCTTCCATCAAGATAACTGGGGATAATGATCCCTAACTCCAACTGCAAAACAATACGTTGATTAACCAGCCTGTTAAGAAGACATTTTTAACAGTCTTGTTTCAGAAGAGACCCTATAAAACATGACCTGAAAGCTAAATGATGAAAAGCTGCCCCTGAATTCTTCAGGCAGGTTGGCACAAGAAGCATGAATTTTAACAGGATGTTAAGTTTAATGTTTAAAGAACAGAATTTGAAGTGGTAAAACTTTAACTGTATTGTAGTACTACTACATAAAAACATCAAATGCACAACTATGAAATTGCAAGTGGTTGTCAATGTTTCCACAAACAGAAAAAGTCCCAAGAGCCTGAAATAGTACTAAAACAGCACAGAAATTCAATTCTCTAAAAAGCCATGATTTTGACAAAGCTAGAAATTTTAAGATTAGGAGCATATTATTATTGAGACATAAATATGCAGAAAAAGAAGTCAGAAAACACCATTTAACTTTTTCAAATTTACCTCCTGCACTGTCAACAGAATTTCTTGCATGATAAGGCTTTTACAATAGCCTAATATTAAACTCATATGTTCAAATATTAGTATCTGTAACTTCTGAGAGAGAAAAAAGGGGAGATGCAGTTGTGAGAAAGCAGTTATTTTCAGGGTTCATCATGCATGACTGACAGACTACAGTGCAGGCTCTCAAAGAACATATAACTTTATTCTTTGCTGTGGAGAAAAGACTATAAATCACACATTAGATAGCAAACTAACAATATCTTTCTAAAGCTCAGTGTCAGACATTCTTGTTGAATTAACAGACAGCACAGGCAAAAGTCAAACAAAAGGCTTCTCATGCTTTTTAGGCTTCCATTAATGCAATTTTGGAAGACTTGTTTATGCTATTTGGGCAAGCATGTAAAGAGTGAGAGAAAAATCAAAAATAGTGGAGAAAAGATTAAAATCTTCATGAAGTAGAAAACAAATCACCATCAACATAAAACCACTTAGATATCCTATATCCCACAGCCAATTTTTATTTTTAATGTTTTTGCAAAAGGTTTTCTATTAAAAATAGCACTTCCTCTAGGAAAATACACTCTTATTATAACATTCATGTTTAAGCAATATCTGAAATACAAAGCAAGAAAATACGTTGACATATTATTTAAGGAATAGAAATGGCAAGAACAGTACATAACAAGATATTTCATTATGTAAGCCTTTTAAAACATAATAGATAAAACCTCAAAGCACAAATTAACCATATCCTCCAGACAACTATAGTCACTAAATGAGAAAAAAACAAACAAATAAAAAACGTGATGCTTACTTAACATGCCCCTGTAGTTGAGGTCCATGTCCCGACTCTCAGAACGAATCTTAATGGCATCTAGGATGGCATCAGGTGACAACAACCCAGAAGGTCTTACGACATTTAGTAGTTCTGTTAGACTCATTAGTGGCAAACGTACTGCTTGCATGATTTCAGCATGGTTTTCCTTGGGGTTAT
The DNA here is from genome assembly GCA_013398815.1 of Ibidorhyncha struthersii. Taxonomy (NCBI): domain Eukaryota; kingdom Metazoa; phylum Chordata; class Aves; order Charadriiformes; family Charadriidae; genus Ibidorhyncha; species Ibidorhyncha struthersii. The sequence continues at coordinate 1,390,627 of VZSZ01002782.1, forward strand.
GTTTACACCAATTCATCAAAGCTTGGAAAATGTCCTTCTCGGGAGCTGCAAAAGAGTCCCTCAGTACAATACTTAGAAGAGCAGCCTGGGAAAACAAATAAACAAAAAAAATCCCAAATAAAGAGAAATAAAATTAAATTTATTAAAAAAAGAAAAAAACAGGAAACTAAAATAAGGCAAAAATTAACAGGCATTTTAAATTGTAGTTATTAAAAATAATCTCCAAAGGAGTGATTACCTGAAACTGTAGCTTGTTTTAGTTACTTATGCAAGAATTTCGAATTCATCATGTAAATAATAGGTAATATTACAAACCCACTAGGAGAAAAAAGTCAGAATTGAAATGTGGAGAACTAATCAAATCAATTTAATTCCAGTTACTACTTCAAATTTACTTTGGAATATAAGAAGTGATTTGGGGATTTGGTAGTATAGTTCAAAGCGCTCCTTTAAACTTAGGCTGGTATAAGAACACTGATGAGAAAAATAAAGTGTGTCTCAGAATCACCTTTTTAAACCATTTCTATCTATTTAGGATTCCCCCCTCCTTCTCCCTCTCTTTTGGTACGAACTTAGAATCAGCAGGTAAAATCTTCAGTGGCTCTTATTCAAGCAGAAAACCTACTGACTGCAAAATGAGAACAAAAAGAACTGAAGAGCTTTTTGATTTTCACTTAGCTAGCCGAATAATTAGGAGTTTGCCTAAGAAAAGGATAAATCTCTCATATATACCAGTACCGGCTATGCCAAAGATGTCATACTGTATGCACTTCCTGATGAATGATGTTTGCTAATTTCTTTATTGATATGATCTCAGAGATCAGATATAACAAACTGAGCAGTCTGACAGTACAGTAGAGAGAATTAAGCACCACATTTTTTTTCCCTACACAACTAGTTAAGTTAGTCAGTGGAGCAGAGTGTCTTGTACTTATTCAAGGAATAGACCCATCACAGCTTTTCCACTAAAAACACTTTCCAAAAAATAATAATTAAGCCATCATTCATTCAAGATGCTTAAGATGCCTCATGTGAACACCACTTGAAAATACTCTTATCACTATAATGTCCAGCTCAAAGACCGCTTGAGAGTAAGTGCAAAATTTCAGTGCCCTAGAACAGTCTGACTTGGACACAAATATTTATGCATAGAATCATAGAATCATAGAATCGTAGAATTGTCTAGGTTGGAAGAGACCCTTGGGATCATGGAGTCCAACCATCTACCCTACTCTACAAAGTTCTCCCCTACACCATATCCACCAACACCACATCTAAACGTCTCTTAAACACATCCAGGGATGGTGACTCAGCCACCTCCCTGGGCAGTCTATTCCAATGCCCAACCACCCTTTCTGTGAAAAATTCTTTCCTAATGTTCAGTCTAAACCTACCCTGTTGGAGCTTGAAGCCATTCCCTCTTGTTCTGTCATTAATTACCTGTGAGAAGAGACCAGCACCAACCTCTCTACAGTGTCCTTTCAAATAGGTGAAGAGAGTGATGAGGTCTCCCCTCAGCCTCCTCTTCCTCAAACTAAACAGTCCCAGCTCCTTCAACCGCTCTTCATATGACAACAACAACAAAACCAAGACACAAAAAAACCAAACCACCCTACCACACCACTATATTATGCAATTTCAGAACATGGTGACAATCAGCAATATAAATCATGGCAATCTCCAGAATGCTTTAGCTTACACAGTAGGAAATCACTCATCACTGAAGCAACCTGTATCAAGAAATTAACAGAATGGAATATCTTTTGCTATCTTCAAATCTTTACTTTATATCCCCTAGGCAGAATTCAGAAGCCAAATTACATTGTTTCAAGAACAGATGAAAAAAGGACAAATTCAGATTAAATTGCCTGCTCCCAGCTTTTAGAATACTCCATCAGATTTATTATATTTAGCTATACTGGCTGATCAAAATTAAATACCGAAAAAATTCAGAACAGATCACCAGGATTTTCAGTTCAGCTTGGCTTGAACATTTCCAGCTGCCACTGTTTCACTAATATAAAGTGATACCTGTTAACTAACATATAAACTTGTATTTGGTGCCCCCATTAGTATTTTGTCATGAAATTGTATACATATTAAAATTAACACTCCTGGGGAAAAAAAAAGGTGCAATCAAAAGACATACCTTAGAAAGCGATAAGAAGCCTTCGCTGGAGAGCACCTCTTGGGCATTTCTATCCATGAACATACAGCACATACAAGTTAATTTGGGAAGGGAATAAAGACTGGCAACATCAAATGTCATACAGACATTCTGAATATTAAGTATTGTGCAAAGATACTCAGAGGTGGAATCCTCCAGTTCTGGGAACCCATATTTATGTGCTAGGCTTAGGAAGTCTAGGAGAACCTCCTCTTTCTCATCTCGTAGTGTAGCACGACCAGTGTAAATATATTTCAACAGCATGGTAAATGCTTCTGCAGTGGTATCCTGAAGAGGAATTTCTGCTTCAGGCTGAGATTCTCTCATTCCGCCGTATAATAATGCTCTATAAGGAAGACAAAATTGGAGAAATTTATATCCTGATAAAAAACAGGCAAAAAATAGAAAGAGAAAGGAATAAATTACTATTTACAGCAAGGGGAATACAAAAGGGATATGGTTTAAGCATCTACAAAAGATTATACTTGTCATTTAAAGTGCAGCTCTGCTCTGCAAGCAGCTGCACAAGAATAATATTCTAATGCATCATGTTTTTATCCTACACAACAATTGCTCCATCTCCACTTTGAACAGTAGCTTATGAAGCAGAAACCGAGATATGATTCTTGTACCCTTATTTTTTAAGATATAGTGCTATCCATGAGAAAGGAAAAAAAAATGAAAGATTTTCAGAAAGCATGTGAAACAAATAGTTCCCCACTATAACAGCAGTGGCAAATTAGCAAGTCTCAGGATTCTTGATCCTCTATTTCCTACTCTAAACCCAGCACACAGCAACTCTGATGAAATCCTGAATCTTGAGAAACATCAAAGTACTCACAATTATTTTTTAAAATATGACAGACAGTTTGAACACAATTTGCATATAAGTTATTAGTTTATCCCTCTGACGAAACTAGTGGGAAGAAGATTATCAGGAAGTTCTATTAATTACATTTAGATTGAAAAATGCCCAGCTCTTAAAAAAGCTATATTAGTATTATTCCTAGTTTTAAAATATATATTCTAACTGGTACCAGCCAGACCTCTTTAAATACTCAATTCAAACATGTCAAAATTAAAACTTTCTAATTGAGTATATACCACAGAAGCACACCATCCATACTCTGAGAAATCAAAACGATTTTGCATCACAACTTTTCTGTTCTGAAGTTATCTTTCTCTTCAATTTGTGAAACTATCTTCAAAATCCAATTTAATGAAGGTCAAAAGAATAACATCATGACATGGTATTTATCTTTTTATATTTGGACGCAATGATTTGATGCACTGGGAAACACATTCACACAGAAAAGGTCACACTCAATGGACAGATGATTATACCCTGAAAAGTTCATAGAGAAACAATGTTTATCTTATCTGCATGAAAATTTCCTGTGAGCCTGACAAAAAGCTATACTTCACCTGAAATAATGGCACCTAGCAGCCAGGATCACTCTGTGTGCCGGAAAACGTTTCTTTTCTACAATAAAGGTAACGTCACTATATTCTTCCCCATTCATTAGAGCACCAATATGCTCTGACAGAATGTGAACGTGGTCAATCTCACCCACAGCTGTGTAAGGACGAAGCGGATGGCTGTTACTCATCTTGGAGGGATGGTGATATTGGTAGCCTAAATGGAAAAAGAGAACAACCAGTACTATGAAGGGCACAAATATTAAAAAACAGCAAAGATCAAGCTGTGATTACAAAAAAGCAACTGGCGGAAGTTACCATACATTACGAGAAAAATGGAACTAAGAGGTTTTCTATTAAAGTTCATTTACAACAGGACTCGATGCAGATTATTGCATCAACAATGCTAGCCAACAGAAAATATTTCAGGCAATTGGGTCACCTTGTTGTTCTGTCAAGCCATTTACTTAAAATAAAAAGCTTTTAACAAAAGGAACTAAAAATTAAACAATTTTAATTAAAGTTACCATAGAAAGCAATTTTATCTGAGTTAAAATGCACATAAATTATAAAGAAATAAATAATTTGACCAATCAAGCATAGTCTTAACTCCCAAGTCTGTACTGAAATCAGTATTTTTGCAGAATTCTAATCAACTTTCCAGGACTGGGAGAAAATAAACAGTTGGGATAACTTTTAATAAATATCAGACAAAGTCTGTCAAAGAGCAAAGCTTCACAATGAGCGATTCAATTTTCTTACCCTTTCCACTCAGTTTTCTCAACACCTTCTTGTTCCCTCATATACGCAAGAAAATAAATCCCCTAACATCTCTCAGTCATAAAAGTAGGAGACCGCCCACTAATGTACAATATATATTAACGCATTGGTCATATCTTCTATGGAATTATTTCGTTACTTCTTAATTCACAAGAGTTTTTAGTTTTGTCGGTTTCAATTTATTTCAGCAACAGAGGCTTTCTGTAGACTCAGTAGCAACAGTATCCACAGGAGAATTTAGGTCTTAAATCAGCTTCTATTGTTACACTTCAGTTTACTTTTAAATAAAAGGAGGTGGGCTGTTTCAGATAATAACCGTCATTATTTTCAGAGATACCTTCTGTGCTCCAGTGACTAGCCACTTTTCAAAATGGACACATACTTAGTGCTGAAGAAAGATGGTGTACCACAAGAAGCAGGAAAATGATGAGGCCATACCCTGCATACAGTTAACACATTAATCTTTCATTACATGAATGCATTTTTAAGCTGTATTTTAAAAGTATTATTAGAAAACACACATCTGTTTCCAGTCATTTCTACCCCAACAAAGAAAAGAAAACACATGCACATAGGGTTAAGTATTATTCGCACTTCTGTAGCACCTGGAAATGCTTAACCCAAAAAACAAGATACTGTAGAAACATGGTCCCAAAAACCTTTTAACTAGAAAAAGTGATAATAATAGAAAACAAGATTTGAGAAAAATACAGCGTATTAAATTGGTAGCACAGATCACAGCACAAATGGGAACAAAATGCCAGCTTTCCTCAGGCTGTCTCTGTTACTTGAATTAGAAGCTGTGTGTCCGTGTAGCCATTACAGCCTGCAACCAGCAATACTGACCAAGATACTGGAGGCAGCCTAACCATGGGAACGTAGAATTCTGTACAGTCGTTCTTCTACCCTGACACAAGAGTAAATTAATTTTTACGTTTTTTCATAATAAAAGACCGTTTCTTCCATTTGCACTGGTTAATTTATAAATAGCTAAGACAGCTCTGTGCTGAACAGATTTGACACACACTTCCAGTAACATTTACTTTGTAACAAGCCAGATTAACAACTTGCATCACTCCAGTTGCATCTATTTATACTAGCAGTAATATTTATCACAACATAATCATTTGAGAGTTTCTAGACAATAGTAAAATTGAAACGCCTTCAAAATATAAACCCTTTTATTATACCAAAGGAGCAAAGGATGTATTTGTTATTCAGTTGCACATCTCAAGCCTTGATACTCCTTCAAGACTTCTCTACCTCACAAGTCTGTAATTGCTGTTGTTGATCTTCATTCATAACAGTCAGGTAACCCACTTATGTCTGAGTTATATGCACATTATCAAGCAACTCTGCACTACCTCTCCTTTGCTAGATCTGATTTTCATTGATTAGGGAAGTTCATTTCTGACATTTCATACATGTACAAGTAGAAGCACATTTTGTTTTTTAAATCTATTTTTAATTTCATTTTTTCTGCATTCTACTTCTTTGTTTCCTTCATCCACTCTTATCTCTAAAAAATAAGAGCAGGTACTGTCTGCATAAAATTGTGAGGCTGAAAAGTGGCAAAGATAAGGGAATGCCATCAGCTGCACACTAACTTTGCTTCCAGTAACTGTGGATGTTGTCGTGTGCCAACAGGGTGAAAAGTTCAAGGGAAAATTGTTTCCATTTCAGGTTAACTAAATAAATAAAATTGAAAGCACACTTCCCTCTCAATGGTACATAAACCTCTGTAAACAAGAATCAGAGTATAGAAGAGGGCAAAGACTGAACTGGGGACACTTGCTAATAAGCCGATTATGCCAGTCCTTATGAACATCAAGACCCTGAACTACAGCAAGCGATGAAAGTAGAAATTTAGAAATCCCTGTGTGTAAGCTGCAAGACAAATTTGTTTTGATGTTTAATGCTCTCCAAATTGCTGGTTCAATGTACTATTCTAAACTGTCAATTTCAAACAAGAACATGCTGATCACCGGGAATACACGACTCAAACCATGGCTACAAGCCTGTGGCAGAGGAGCCTTTCAAATGCTTAAATGACACCAAGTGTTAGAAACTGTCAACTTCATGAAACTATGTGCATGCCTTATACGCTTTCTGTGGGTAACACCATTATACTGAAGAGGCACTCCAACTCATTTATTTGTTTACTACTGCACATTCCCAATGTTTCATCTGTATTGTGGATTTTCCATACAAAGCAGCACAGTGAGAGCAGTCCCGCCTTCAAAATATAGACCAAATAATAGACGACCTCGGATCTCCCCAGACTGGGGAGCAGACCCTTGAAGCAATCTGCATATTTCTTCTTTGAGGAAGTAAAAAATAATATACTGCTTTAGTTGTGGCAAGTTGCTATGAGCTTACAACTTCCCTGTATAACTAATATATTTTTCTAATTGCAACTCAAAGTATTATTTATGATAAAAAAGATGTATGTTGCTGGAAGCTTGGCAAAACCCTTCAAGAAGATCCCTCTGGCATCTGCCGTCATCAAACAATGTCACCCCTTTCAGAGAATACAAGTGCTTCCTCTTCCTGGCAGTCAAAGAAGAACACTTAACCAACTTCAGAATAAAAGGCCAAGCCGTTTACAAGCCTCTTGCGAGCATCATAACCTACTTCCAGGAGGTAGTCAGAGCTAATTAACTGCCTCTGGAGTCAGCTGGTGCAGCTTTGTTCATGCCACAGAAATAAACAAAACAAGAGTCTTCTCAGTGAGCTTGAGGTGCCATTAAAACTGCAACAATCTCAAAAGGCATCTGTTAAGTCAGAAGGCCTACGAATCACTTCTGTCCAAGACCCCACCATAAGACACGCTTCTTGGTGGCCATCTTCAACAATGAGCATGTGAAAAACATGGCCTAGTACTTATCACATAAGGCAATACGCAATATCACACAACGTGTGTCATGGCTAGAAAAACAACAACAAAAGCCCCCCAGTTTTCAACGTGCCATATTTCTTTTTAGTAAGTAACATGTTATGGCATACAAAAAGGTGATCTAGAAAACACAACAACAGCAGCAAAACACCTATCACATCTTTACTAAACAACTCTCAATCCAGAGCTGCAATAAAGACTGGTACTAAGTCACTACCCCTCCTCATCCGGGCTATCACTAGTCCTCTGAAAGGCAGTGCTATTTCAATAAAACATGGAAGAGTTGTTTTTATACCAGGCACAGAAAAAGGAATTTAAGAAACTGTTTCATTAATAATTTGGAATTTTTTTGTATAAAACAAGTGAAAAACATTTGCATAACTGATAACCCTATTGAAACTTTAGAAATAAATGCAAGTAAACAGACTATTACTAGAATTAAAAATTTTATTAAATAAATCTGAATTACAAACACTGAGCAAATAATTTCATGCCCTTGAAACACTTCATTCTTCATCATCTAATTTGTACCTATCAAGATAATACAGATTTTGTCAAAATTACACAAAGGGAATTTTCTTAAATATAATTCTCCTACATTGCTATTTTATCCAGAAATAGGGATTGGTTCTCAGTTGATTGGAAAGGATTTGCGTGGTATTTCAATTTTTTGTAATTCATTACCCCACCAAATATTTTGCTATGCTTTAAATAAATTCCAGCAAAATATTAATTTACTTACAATTTCTATTACCATAGACTCACAGAACATGGTACGTGTGACACTAAGGCTACTGTACAAACATACCATTGTTTCAAACCATATGGTTTGGTTTTTTTAGTAGATATACATGTCTTTTTATACAAAAATATTTTGTTCTCCTAAGTTCTAGTACAATAAGCTAACATCTCAGGAAATAGGAATTTTTAGTAAATACTTCAACAGACAAAGAGTGTAACTCAAGTAAATGCTTTGATTCTGTCAGAACGCTCCCTACAGAAGTTTCTTTGTACTTCTAAATAACAATAACAACACTGACTATGAGTGAAAATTGTAACAGAAAAGGAAAAAAATAAATGCACTAATACTTAGTATCTAACAACAACATAAGCAGTACAGTATGAATTTATAGACACAGAAGATGAAAGATCAAGTAAATTAAATTCACAGAACTTTCAAATCTCATCTCCAACCCTTCTGTTGTGGAAGGATTAAAAGAAAAGCAGCTGTTAACTCTGGTTAATGGTAAATAACCACACCATTCAATGACACCATTCTAAACAACAATTAGTACCAAAAGTGTTTTGACTTAAAGCACATAGGAAGTTACACACTGCTTATCTGCTAACACATTCTCATTATTTAAGTGCTTTAGTGCTAACGTGTTAAGTTCTGCTCAGAGACCTATTCCTCTGACAGAAGATCAGGAATAAGTTTAGTTAGGTACAGTAAGTACAGACTATTTATTAAGATATATAAAATAGGTATTAATGCATTTGATACTAGCTGGTTAAAATGGCATACCACTAAACCCTTAAGTTAAAATCTCAAGAAAATGCATTGGTCTACTCACCAGTAAAGCTGTCTGAAGATCTACAGTGGACGTAGCCTGTAGGCAGATGACCAGCTTCCTGAAAATTAGGGTTCTTTGCCATTCTGAACAACAGACAGATTGAACAGCAAGCTCATAGAAACGCTATTCAGCAACATCCAGCTGCACAGCAACAACTGTACCATTTCCTGAAACAATGCATGAAATATATGTCATCAGAAAGAGGGGGCATATAGCCTATGGCAAAAGAAGTGAGATGCATATTTCTCAGTTAAAATTTTTGTGGAAATAAATTTTTAAAGAATCCCTCCATTCTATGGGAAAACTTCTAATAACGTTAGGACATAGCATTAGAATTGTTTTTTGAGCAATCATAATTTAATTTTGACCATTCATTTTTGTAACCATCAAAAAAGACAGTTACATATTGCCCCTCATTTGTTCACTGTATGCCACAAAAATTTCATCCTGACACTCTTGCTACAGCATCAATGTCCCTGAGAACACCATTTTCCCACATGGGTGTCCTAATTAAACCAGGTCTATACAAACTGTACCACACATATTTTATTCCCCACACATCCAACGTTCTCTAAGCGTTCTTGCCTAGCTAAAAGTTTGGGGGGTTATGTTTGAGTTTTGGTGGTTGTTTTTTTTTTTTTACAATACTTTCAGGCAGTTGCAGTTCCTTCTCCTGTGGAAGCCTTTAATTTGACAAACAGGAAAACAAAACCAAACTGTAGGGTGAGGAAATACAGAAATGTAGAGGCTTTATTTGTTTAAATACATAACCAACATAATGAGTCTCTCTCAACATGTATAAATTATTGTTATTCTTCCCATCTACCTGCCAGCAGGAAAAATAAACTGTATTTAATTTGCTAAACAGATGATACCTTGATCTATGAATTCTCTTGTAAGAGACGCACTAATCTTCTTTAAAGTATATGTTTAAGAGGGCAAGGAAGGAAAAGGAAGAAAAATATTTTTAGTTAGTCTCATGAAATGGAAAGTAACCACACCTTAACCCAGCCAACTGAAAACAGGTATTTGACAAAGATGATCACCTGGTTTTGGAGAATGACATATAATATGTAAATATTTGTTCCTACAAGACATGTGTGTTATCAGTTTGACTTGTATTATCAAAATGTATTCAAAAGCCATTTATGAAAATTTTTGTGTTTTTTTTTATCTAAACGTGAGTGACAGACACCAGCAGAACATTATACTTCAAGCACCTGATTTACAGATTTGTAACAGAAGACATGCCAAATACACCTGCACTGTCAGTGGGCTCAAATAAAATCTTGAAACGCATAAAAAAACTAAGGGAACCCAGCACAGAGCTTTGGGAGGGGTCTGTGGGCTGTGCTTTAAAAATAACGCGAGCACAGAGCGTTTCCGGGCAAGCAAAATTACAGACAAATCGCGAACAAGCTAACATCAAGTCGTTTTTTTTAAAGCCTGAGAATATGACAGCCTCCTCTAAGTCAACAGTCATTTCAGTGAATCACAGCAGCGCGCAACTTGCAAGAGTCGTAAAGTACTAAGACCTCAGAAGAACCTGTGAAAACACTGTGTGTACTATCAAAGGGTCAAAATATTGACAAAAATATGTATTTTTTTTTTAAAAAAAAGGGGG
>VZSZ01002782.1:1401478-1412847 GCA_013398815.1 Ibidorhyncha struthersii
CGATGACGTCACTTAGCAACAGCAGCCGTCCTCCTGCGTGCTGGCGTAGGCGAGCACCCGCGGGAACGGCGCGGGCTGGTTTCGGCTTCCGTAGTTCCGTTCGCGCGGCGCCGGGTTTCCTCTTCCGGCCACAGAGCGGAGGCGGCCGGAGGCAGAGGCACCCGCTGGGCCGAGTCCCGGGCGCTCTTCCCCTGGCCCGGGCCGGCCCACAGCGAGGAGCGCTCCCGCCGCCCCTGCTCAGGGGCGCCACGGAGCCGGCGGGAGGGTTGGGGGAAGGCCGGGCTGCCCGCCGGCCCCGCGCCTCGGCCCACCTCAGCGGGAGGGCGGAGGCGGCGACGGGCCATCCCCCGCGCTCGGTGAGTGGGGAGAGGCCGGGTCCGCTGCAGCGCCGGTGGAGCTGCTCTACGCGGGTGTGAGAATAGCGGTGTCCCAGGTAGGGCTGTGTGGGACCTTCATGGCTGCATCCTCCCGCCTGCGGGCAACAGCCAACCTGTCCGCCGGTGCCAGCGCTTGTCAGAAACCGGGCACTCACTCAGGGAACAGGGCCTGGCCCTTATAAAATGGCAACTGATGTTTAACCTTCCCCACCATTCTCATCTGCTGGTACTCGGCGACGTTGAAAATATAGTTTTCCTTTGTTTAAGTGTAATGGTGCGCTTGCTGGTCTCTCAGGAAAGCAGAACACGTCCAGAACGACGAGAGACTGGCAAGCACACCATTGAACTGCCTCACTTCCTCTTCTTGAGGTGCATGCGGGCCCGTCTCTACATGGCCATTAGATTAATTTCTACTGCATTACGCTGAACTGAGGCCCTCCAAGTGGCAAAGCACTACATGCTATTTTTAATTCCATGGTTTATTTAGCAGAAGCATCACCTTGGAAGAAGTAAAAATAACATTGTAATCAGTGAGAACATTAAATAATTTCAAATTTTGACATCTAAAATCTTTAACATCTTTTGCAGGCTAAAAGACACACTTCATGATATTGCTGTAACTAGTTTGTAGATGCCAGTGGGCTTTTTACTAGTTTCCTCTCTATTACCTCATCATCTATCACATTATCTACACTTTTGTCAAGCACATAAAAAAACCACAAGGGTCATTCGAAGACTAGCAAACATGTTTAGAGTAACTCTTATTTCAGTATTAAGCAGAGAACCTTTGAGACAACTGGCTCCTCCTTGTGTAGTTCAACCACCTCTGCACATCCTTTGACTTACTCATCTGATTTACGGACTATCCCGCTTTTAATTACCAGATTCCATACAATTAGGTCAATAGGTTTTCCAGTCACACCTGTACTTTGAAGCATAGGGAAACAAGTCTAAATGAAACACTGTATGTTGATAAAATGTGAACCACCGAGTTCCACGCTTGTAAAATTTTGAGATTTTCCTTGCCAACGCCTTCATCATAAAGCTTTAGATGACATATCTCTGTTGACTGAAATAAACTTAAGTTTTTGGCAACTTCACTTACACTACTATTAGTCTAAATATTTTTCTACTCACAAGCTAATGTGAGATTTTGAACGGTAAGGAACTGCAGTTAGCACTTGTGCTTAAGTTGAGTTTTACTTCATCATAAGTTCCTATATCAGAACAGCAGCAGCAGAAGGGATGTATATGAAAAACACTGTTTAGCCATCAAAGCCTATAGAAGCTGCAATCAACTGAGTGCATTCGCACTGCTGTAGCTCTCATGCTTCTTGACACTATTCTCACCCTGTTCGCTTCAGAAGATAGAGTACTAAAGTTACGCTACAGTGGTCTTCAAATTAAGAGTTCTCTTAACTGCTGCTGTAAGATACTATGCAATATTGTGTACCTTTTTTTTAAAGTAAGGTGAGGTTTCATGAGTCAGCTGAGCCAACCTAACTTTCTGCTAAAAGGAACAGCTTTATTTACTCATTCAGGAAACTAAAGGAGTCTTGAACTGGCTCCTCATTTCTGCTTAATAAACTTGGTATAAAACTAACCCAGTATTCAAGAAAATCTTTGCCACCTTATTAGGCTGAATTAACCTGCTTGGGGTAGGGGGGTGTAATGTCAAAAGCCCAACATCTGGCAGGAAAAAGACTGTGAGATCATGTGGTGACAGCTATTAAGACAGCTCACTTACTCGGGAGGTCTCACTCCAAACAGGACTAACTGTACTGTCCCTATCAAAATGAGCTCACATACAGGAGAATCATCAAGCACACAAGGAACAAGACAGGGAAAAGGCTAGGTATTACTTCTGCAAGTATAGGAGGGCAGAAATAGAGAATGCAACCATGGACCAACAGTGTTCATTGTTGCAGAAAAAGGCAATTTGGCAAATATTCAAGAAAAGAAAGAAGCTATTGTGTATGAATGACATTGATAAGGCACCACCTAAAGCACAGTATCTGTAGACACTGTAAAGAACAGCCAGAAAATATCATTAAAATGACAACTTAAAATATCAGGGTTGCTTCATGTAACAAATAGAAAACTGCAGAAAAGATTATCTTTTAAGTTACTATGTCTACCTTCCAATGGATTTATGATTGCTTGCACATTCGTAGAGGGTATTAAGCAGAGCGATAGTTCTCACATTCCTTTTTCCAACATCTAAGGCTCAGATGAAGCATATAATCCATTTTACTCATTTCCAAGGGTAAACAAAATATATTGGATTAATTTTTATGAATGTTCATGTGGAGGTCTGTAAAATTACTGAGTTTATATATGCTATCTTGTTAAGATAAGGCAGACAGAATTAAGGGTTTTTCAGATGAGGAGATAGGACAGTAACACTTAGCATTTAAGTCATTAACATTTACATTAGCATAGGAGAAATCCAATGCAATACTTTCTACATTTCTGTTTTAACATATAAGAAAGGGAGTTCTTGACAGTTATTATTAACTGTACACTTTATCAGTGTTACTAAAACATCCTGCTGATCAAGTCACAGTTATCTTCTTCACTACTGTAATCCCAATTCATATTCTATCAATTCATATTCTATCTTTTATCACCAGACTTCTCAAGGATCCACAAACCAAAACAAATGGCCTTTCAGTTATCTAAGATTGAACAATTAGCAAAGCAACAGGTCACACTGCTTTAAAATTATTTTGTAGTTTGCACCAATGCTTTATTTGGAAGTGAATTGCAACGCCGATAGACTATTCAGTAGTCACATAACTGAAGACTTACTAGGAGTTAAGTGTTACTTAGACAGGGCAGAGGGCTTTTTCCTTGGTGGAAGGAAAAATAGGGTTTCAAAGCTTGGTATGTTTTGCATTGTTTGTAACAGGCGGAACAGCGTAAAAATAATTTGTGTAACATATGTAAATGTTACATGTTTTCCTGCTTTTTACAGGTGTCATTTCAATAACCATCACTCATTCTGAGAGGGTAGATCAAAACGTCTACTAGTAGGAAGCTGTTGTTTCAGATACTCTTTTTCATTAAATTCCTAATGCAAAACGTACAGAGCATTTAATTTAAATATAGCCCCAGACTTTCACTGAAACAAAAATTATGAGCACGTCCTTTCTAGTGTTGGAAGAGACAAGAAGGATTACTGTGAGTTAGCAACTGAGACCTCTTATCTTGGCTGTCAATCAGCAGTCAGAAGCTGAAAGACTGAATTCCTTCTGCTGGACTGATTTATTGCCTCCACAAAGTTTCTTGTTGCAGACAAGGCTGTTTAAGGCTGCTCCTTAACGAGTTTTGCTTGGCATAATATTAGGACTTTCATAAACATGCTACTACTCAAGTCAAAGTTAGTCTGACATTTAATTTTCTTGTATACAAGACAGGGCATGAAACCTTCAGGATCTTTTGACTTCATAAAAAAAATATTCTGAAGTTTGTTTTTTTTTCCTCCTTGTTGAAAATCATCAGTAGTAACACAGGATTGTTTTGTTGTTGTAGTTAGTTTAAATCTAAACAGTGTGAGATGCAGTGAATTTCTAGTCACATATCTTTTGAGACTGTTTATTGAAATATTAACATAATCAGTGTTCTAGAGGAGGATCTGTGTACGTGCTCTTCCAAAAGATGGCTGAGTATTCCTAATTGGAAGCAAACTGCAGTGGCATCACAGGACAACAAAAAGGAATTCAAGTACATTGAAGTCCCAAGGGACAGTTTTAGAGGAGACTCTGAACATGACTGATTCCTCTCCATTAAGTGAGAATTTCACTAACACTGTTATAGATTTTCTCCAGAGGACTGAAAGTGTGCATCTCCTATATAATAGACTTCATTAGAACTAAGTGAGAGTCACCATGTGGTTAGGGTTCAAAATTTCAATCCAGTAGCCATCGGGATCCTGAACAAATGCAAGTCCTTTCATTTTACCTATTAGAAAAAAAAATACAATATAAAGTTAGGACTATATGACTAGTTCTGAATGCCAAATATGACTACTTTGAAAACTATTTTTCCTTTTTTTCCTTTTGCATGATAATTAGTTCAAATTTAGACAGCTAATTCTGAAAACATCCATATTAGTTTTTAATGAGCATTCAATCTTTGTACGCTACATTACCAATCTTGCTCTCAACAAAGCTGTAGGTAAAGTCACTCTGACATTCTATCTTTTGTTGATTGAAATAAGTTTTCTGCATATGCCCCTGTAAGTGTTCATCCTCTAAATTCACCTAGGCCTCTTTAATTACTTGTTCTTATTCCTCTAGCAAGGAATCTAGAAGATCAATTCCAATATGTGTAAACTGAAGCTTCATCTATTAATGTTACTTTCAAATTTAAAAAAAGCTCCCTGTTAGTACAGGCAACAGTCTAATTCCTATAGCCAGAAGGAAGATGTATCACAGATTTGTGCCTGCTGCTGAGTATTAGATGTGTGGTTTGGAATGCATCGGTCCTAGAACTCTGATGAGGTCCTTCATGAGAGAATCCAGTTGAAAAATGCAAGAATTCTCACCACTGATTTCTGCATTTTAGGCTATTTTGACATAGACATTCTTTGTTTATGTACTCTCTAGACATATGAGCTATACATTATGCATGTTTTACTTAAAGTTATACAAATCAATTATGATACAGACTAATCAGGCTATTTCTACCAAAGCTGACAGAACAGCTAAAATTATAATAGCCAGTAGGTGGCGTTAGGTGGATTTAAATAAAAATAGCCAGAAAAGTCAAGAATTACTCAGTTTTAATGGGTGGGAATAATAACATATTCTGAGTCATCTTGTTTTCCTATGATAAAAAATAAACAGATATGAAATGTGGGAATTAGATCCATGTTAAAGTAAATTCTGTAGTAACTCTAAGCGGTAGTATACATAGTAAACTATGACAACAGAGCATGTGAATTTTAGTGAAGATCAAACCACATACAGAAGGGACATAGCTAGACTGGTTAACTGTTGTTACCAAGACGGACTTATTTTCAGTTTTGCCCACTGTGTAAGAGGGTGCAGCGGTAACTGGTTCTAGCACCTTCTAAGCAGTGACAACTACTAGAAACATATTACCCAGCTATCCAGGGAGATCTATTAAGCAGAATATATTAAAGACAAGTTAAAAACATTGACTTGCATTTCTGATCAAGACTTACCATCATCTGGTTTCTTCACAAATTTCACTCCTAGTTCTTCAAACCTCTTACAAGCTTTATTGACATCAGGGACAGCAATTCCAATGTGCCCTATGCAACAAGGTAAAAAGAGTGAAGTACACTGTAAGTATTGCTGGGTGTTCTAGGGAAAGGTTTGCTCAGCGTTTCATCTTGTGCAAAAAGTTTACATGCTGTAGTTCACATAAGATATGACTATATACAAGAAAAACATTGCTTCCAGAAACAAAAGCGTTTTGGGTATTAACATTATTCTCCTTCAGAAAGTTGGCTTTTTGATAATGCCTTTTAAAATAGGAACTTTAAAGTATCTCATATTGTTTAGATGAGAATGTTATCTAGAGTAGGAAAAAAAAAAGATTTTCAAACAAACTGTTTTATCTGTATTTCCTTTTTGAAGCATGTCCACATGCCACATTTTGTTGCATTTGCTTGGTTCAACAGTACAAGGAGTTTATCATTAATGCTGTATTGTAGAGACTAACACTAGCACTATGCAAGGCCTGAAGCTTACAAATCAGTTGAGAAGCTTTAAATGTCAAGTGGCTAGACTGAGTATGAAACTTACTTCACAAGCCAATGACCTTTCAAGCACTCAGAATATCAAATTGAGCCACACAAATACTATCCTTAGTGCTACAGGCAAACAGAACTCTCTAGCTTAAAATGGGTAACCAGCGGATTATAAAATAGAAATCCAAATGTAAATCAGTCTAAAAACTATGATAATCTGATACACAAGAGCAATTATGGTTCTTCATTCAGTAGTTACTATTAGCATGTGTTTGCTTGCCAAAGGATTAGATTCTTTATAGAAAGTGCAGGTGTGGCTTATTACTCTGAAACACATTTGTCTACCTACTTTCACGATCTTTCACAGCATACGTGCTGGAAGAAGAGAGATAAAGGATGAGATGCAAGTTCCTTTCTTTCCTAGTGCTAGTAAATTTTCTTCAAAGTAACCTACTAGAAAAGTCTCTTAATCCATACAAGTTTAAAATATATTCTCTACTAGCTCTCATAAAAATAAAGCCTGCAGCGTATACTTACCCAATAACCTTTGCACAGGATTTATATAGATGTTTTCTAAAAAACATTTAAAACCTCTTTTTTCCCCAATACACAAGAGAAAAAAAATGTAATCACAATAAACCAAAGCTTAAAAACTACAAACACAAAACTAAAGACCTACCAAATCCTCGGGGATCTGAATTGCCATTGTGATAAGACTGGCTTTCATCATTTTCAGTGCCCCAGTTGCTGTAAGAAGTAATTACTACATATTAAAGAAAAGCAAAAAAATTAACAAATCCTAACTGTTCAGTTTCCTCAGGAGGCTAAGTTGCTTCTCCTAAGAAACCAAAGAATTTCAACTGTTGGCTGCATTCATTAAGCTATCACGATTTTCCCTAGCCACAGGGGCTAATCCAGTCACGTTGACAGCACTTCACTAGCATTGAGGTCCTACATTTGAGTAAGTCAGAGACACTCCTGTCTCGTTCAGATTACAGAGAAGGTTGTGCTGCATGAGTCAGTTTATCTACCCATCACTAGGGAACAAACAGTGAGGGTAGCAGGTCCTCAAGCTAAGCAAGAAAGTGGGGTATTTGGGAGATTCTTTTTGCACAATTAAAATTATTAGTAGCATTAACCAAATTGTCCTGTTGACGGGAAGTGTATGCTTTGGCTTAATACCTCTTTTGATTAGATTGCAAAAGCAATAGTTGTCCATTATTAGGATCCTCTGGGGATCCAAAGAAAGTTCTAATCACATTGAGTTTTCCTAAATCCTGTGGCTTTTCTACCCAGATAGCATGCGTACTCAAAATACAGCAAGCATTATTTCATATTTATGTACCACTGTTCACCTGGCAGTTTGAAAGAGCTCCGAAATGAGAAAGATTAAGCTTGCCAAGTAGCCAAGATCTCAGCCATATTTTAAAGCTATATGACAGTGAAGATGTTTCCACAGTAATGGTTACATTTTTTATTCAATCCAACAGGATTTACATTCATCCACTTCTGTTTAATCACTGTTAGCTAAATGTCATCTCTCGTTATATTAACACTTACTGTGTCAGTTCAAGCGTAGCTTTTCTGGAGAAGGTCCAAGCTGTTCTCTCAGTTTTATCTTTCGGGATATCATTTTTATCTTCATAGGCCAGGAAATAGAGCGAGAACTTCATAGTAGGAAAGTCAAATTTTTGAAGCAATCTAAAGGGCAACAATTATTTTGAAACAGTAACTTAAAAGTAATCAGGTAGCTTGCCAATAAACCAAAATGCTTCCCCCATGGAAGAATTCTTGCTGCAATTTTTTTGCCTTTCTGACTGTAATCCACGTTTTAAAATAGCTACCTTTTGAACTATCAAATAGAAACACTCCAGAACATATTACAAACCTACCAAAGTTAGAAGAATCAATACTTAAAAGCCAAACTATCAGTAACCGAATAGCAAAGCCAGAACAAAATCTCATGTCTTGAGGCTGTTACTCTTACTTGTTCGTATTTCCTCAGGAAGATCTTTATGTTTATCCGTTTTTGAAACTTAATTGTTCTGGGGAGCTCACTGGCACCAGACAAAGTTTAAGAACACAGCAAGATTAAAAAATAAACATACTTTTAGATTAAATATTTTTTACGCTTTCAATAGCTAGGTATAATGATAAAATCCATTTCAGATGTGACAATTTAATCAATTAAAAATCCTTGAGGTCAGAAAAGGCTGCTTATAAAATGTATCCCTTTGCTAGATGCAAGAAGTCACCCGCTTTCCTGTAAAATATTTGATAGATCTCTATTTTTACCTTGCTAGGTATTTAATTTTTATTTTCTCACACGCACTTCTTCACCAAAATGGAATTAGTTTATTTTAGTCTGGACTTATTTCAAGATGTTTTAAAAATATGCTAGAATTTTGGTTTGCAATAACTCATTTCAAATGTCAAGAAAGTGCAAAAAGCCTTAGCATAAACACGTTAGGCTACTGCAGGGCATCTGCCTCACAACAGCCTTCTCCAACAGAATGAGTTTGGACCCTGTCTCCAGCTTCCACTGCCTTGTTCTCCTACGAGCAAAGGTGGTCATAAGCCACCTCTGAGAACTAGCAGAAAACTTAATTTCAAGATTTATAGCAATGACTTCCAATTATATCCACTGTCACAAAAGTTACCAGTCAGCTGCGGGCTCAGTGAGGAGGAAGTAAGCAAGTTGTACACTGATAATTAATGACCTATTTAAGAAAAAAAAGAAATCTCTAGTCAAGGCCAATATTAGTTCATTACCAGCTTAGGCATTAAC
Source organism: Ibidorhyncha struthersii (assembly GCA_013398815.1). Lineage (NCBI taxonomy): Eukaryota > Metazoa > Chordata > Aves > Charadriiformes > Charadriidae > Ibidorhyncha > Ibidorhyncha struthersii. The sequence goes on from VZSZ01002782.1 coordinate 1,410,366, forward strand.
TGTGCTGTGGGAGTTCTCAGAGACTGCCAGACTGTCCAACTGGGCTGATGGGCCAGCATTGTTTATATACTTAAACCAATTAGTGTAATTACATCAAAATAGCAAAAACTTTTCTTTTCAGAAGAATAGTAGGAAAAACCAAACTTTTTATGGCATACAACTACTCACGTCATTCCAAGAACTCTTGTATAAAAATCCAGTGACTTCTTAGGATCCTTTACTCTTAACATTGTCTGCTGAAACATAAAATCCTGGGGGGAAAAAGGTTTATTATTTATACATCAACCCGAAATTAATTATGGTAGTAACAAAGATACCAGTTAATAATGAATCTACAACTAGCAGGTTTAGAAGTAACAGAGAGCACCACAGTAAGTGTAAACAAAACCTTTTGTCCCGATCGTACACATACAGATTCATGTTAAATAAATATGCCCTGGTAACATGTTTAAAACAAATAAACAAAACCACCACTGGTATCAGTCAATATATATTATCAGTGGTATCAAAAAAGGGTATCATCCTTATCTTTACTATTCTTTTATGGAGCTGTACTGCACATGAACCACTTTGCATGCAAGCACACTAGCCATGTGAATACTTGACGTTGGGCCTCACTGCAGAAGCAGAATTTAAATAAAGCTAAACCTCTGAACTCATTATTTTTATTATTTCATTGCACAGGTGTTGAATTTCTGTCAAGATTGATGATCTCTTGGCAGCAAAACTGGCCTGCAGTTCTGTAAGGCTATTTTTCTCAGACCACTGAGTAACTTTATATGTGCTACTGAACAGCTAAGTGGATGAAACATGAATGATAGGATAGCCTTGACAGGTGTATCTAAAAAACACAAACGTAGAACAACTGAAATGCAATTACAAGGTTCTCCTACTTCATAGAATCACAGAATCGTCTAGGTTGGAAGGAACCTTTAATATCATCAAGTCCAACCACCAACCTAACACTGCCAAAACCGCCACTAAACCATGTCCCTCAGCACCAGCTCTACGTCTTTCAAATACCTCCAGGGACGGCGACACCACCACCTCCCCGGGCAGCCTCTTCCAATGTTTGATAACCCTTTCGGTGAAGAACTTTTTCCTGATACCCAATCTCAACCTCCCCTGGCGTAACCTGAGGCCATTAATAAAAGACAAAGATGTCTGGGGGGATTTTTTTTCCGCAACCCTGGCATGAGCTGGCTGAAGAGCCCCCGGTAACCCCGGCCGAGGGCAGCGCGGGCGCCGCCGCTCCTCAGCTCCAGCCTGACGGAGGCTGAGCGCACCAGCAGTGCCGCCGACCCGGCCGACCGCGCCACCGCAGGCCCGGCCTCCCGGCGGCACCGGGGCTCACAACCACCGGATCCGCCCTTCACCACCACGGTGAGACTCAGCCGGGCTGCCCGACCCCGGGCCTGTCTCCCCACAGGAGGGCGCACCCCGAACGCCAGGGCAGCTCCCTGCCGAGCGATCCCCGGCTACTCCTTTCGCTGCCCCACACCGGGATCCTTCTCGGCCCCATGCCGCCTCCCGTCCACCGCGCGTCCGCCCGGCAAAGGGCGGGTGGGCCCCGACGCCCCCGCGGCGTCCTCGTCACCCCCACCTTGGTGCTGGCATCCGGCTCCGAGCAGGCGCCGTAGGCTGCCTCGTCGCTAAGGCCGCTGAGCTCTGCTGAGGCCGCCATGTCGGGAGAGGAAGGAGAGGAAGAGGGAGAGGAGGCGGTGGTGGCTCCGCCCGCGGGAAGGCGGTACCTCGTCCCGCTCCGCCCGGGGGCGTCCCGCCAGCCGGGCCGCGTCCGGGTGGGGGTGTGCGCGGAGCCGTGGGAAGGTGCTGGGGCGGACCGAGAGCTGCCTTTTCGCTGCTATAAAGCATTAACGGGAAAGAGACGTCGTTGTCCACGTCCTCGACTGTGGAGTTAATTAGTTAAAACGCGGATCCTCCGCGTTGACATGACGGTGCGCCCCTCTAGCCGCCGCTGGCAGGCCGGCGGTACCGTACCCAGCGCCGCTGGAATACCGTTGGTTTTTTTTTTTTTTTAAATCCTTCCGACTGGCGGCACCCTGGGGTAGCTGAGGAACCTGCCCTTGCCCTGTCCGCAAACGTACCCGCCGTGCGCTCGTCTCGGTACTGAGAGATGTCGGTTTCTTCAAGCGCTGGGGGCGGGGGGGGATCTGTTGACACGCTTGGGGGTTACGCAGTGACGTTTATCGTAAACAATTATTTCAGGTCCATAAAGAGAGGAATCCTCTTTTCTTTCAAAAGCTCAGCGTGAAAAGCAGGATTGAATACTCGGGGGGCAAAATACACGCTTTGGATAATTGAGCGGGAAGCACTTTGGCAGTGCGGAATTCTAGTTGCCTTACTCATGCTCCACAGGTACATCTAAAACCAACCCCCGCGAAAGGGAATTTACGGTATCGAGTCGCTGCGCAGAGCCCAGCGCGGTCTTTACGGCAGAATTACCGTTCAGGTTCGGGGGGGG
>VZSZ01002783.1:153-34704 GCA_013398815.1 Ibidorhyncha struthersii
TATTTCATTATTTTCTTTTTATTATTTTATTAATATTTTCACTAAAGTATTTTAGTTTCTTTTTAAACTCGTAAGTCTTTTCTCTGTCAACCTTCTCTCCCTGAAGGGAGATGCTCTCCCTTCACTGAAGGGGAGAGAAGTAAAAGAGATCGTCTGTCTTCGTTTCAGTGGCCAGCCCAACCCAAACCNTGTGACTGTCATCCTGGGAGCCTGATACAGCTTTGTATATATTTCATTATTTTCTTTTTATTATTTTATTAATATTTTCACTAAAGTATTTTAGTTTCTTTTTAAACTCGTAAGTCTTTTCTCTGTCAACCTTCTCTCCCTGAAGGGAGATGCTCTCCCTTCACTGAAGGGGAGAGAAGTAAAAGAGATCGTCTGTCTTCGTTTCAGTGGCCAGCCCAACCCAAACCATGACACCAGGTTGAGGCTACTGTTTGCAGTATAACAAAGTTTGGTGTATTGTGCTTAGTGTTTGCTATTAAGTAAAAATTATGTAATGTTAGAAATGCACAAAATGTTGAGGTGATGCCCTGCAAATAGTTTTTCTTACAAAATATTTTCAGATTCATTGGAAGGCCTACATAGAATTACACCCTTCATCAGATCTGATGTACTATTTATTGCCCATGCAATAGAAGTGCATTCAAGTTGGAACCTTCAAATCAGTCGGACTGAAAACTGCTTTGCCCGGATAAAAGGTCCCTCACCACAACACATAGTTGAAGTTTCAACACCTGTTAAATCTGGCCTTGAAGTTACTAAGAATGAAACTTTGTTTCAGTATAGATGGGGTAAAACTTTAATTAACTTGCCAAAAGCCAGATTTGCTTCTCAAAGCTGGTGCAATTAATATTTACACAAATCAGAGGACTTCTACAAACTCCTTGCATGAGGTAGCTCCGCTGTTAATGTGCGATACAAAGCAGAGTTAGTGATGGAAAGGGCCTGGATATGCAGTCATCACAGTGTTCAGATAATTGTAACAGAGAACTCAGATCATAAGTAAAGTTCATTTATATTCACAGTTAGTAGCCAGACAACAGAACACATGATATGCATGTCTTTTTTGGTAGGTAGTTTTAGCAGGATGTAGCAGGAGAAACAGCTGTTAATAAGTGAAATAATGGCATGGTGGATCACTGCAAATTAGCTGCATACTGTTTTTAACCCCATATTGCACATCAGCTAAATGTGAGTGAAGGCCATAAATGCCAGTGAATAACAAGGAAGTAAAACAAAGAGAGTAATAATAAAAGTCTATCAGATAAAGTTTTCTTTCTATTTAGCAGGAATATGAGGAGCTACATATTGTCTGAAAGAGGTAAACCATTTTATTTGTTAGCTCTATGCATAAATGACAAAATAAATCACTGTTTACTTTTCTCTTCCCTATACCACTACCTTACTGGTCTCTCTTGTTGCTTTGCTTATGTTAGGTCCCTCTCATGGTAAACAATTCTTCCACTTCTCCAAGGATCACTAGTGTATCTGATGTATTTATCTACCTTAGCATTAGGTGATGACATGGTTATGTCTTGAAGTCGGTATGTGTGGCATACAGAATCTAATGTTTGAATGACTCGTTAATCTGCAGTGTCACAGCTACAGAAACCTCCAGAGCACCAGCTGACATCTACTAGTGACTGAGTTGTACTTTCCTACATATTCCCTTACTTATTTTGCATCCAAAAAGAACTGTTTTTTCATTTGTGGAAACTTCAAAAGAAGTTTCATGTTTATTTATAGAGTATCAGATGTATGATAATGCACAGTATTATCTTGAGAAGAAATGCCTTCAACAATTCCTTAATACGGAGATATAGTAAGTACGCATTTGAAACTGTATTTACTTGTTTCTCTTTATTGCTTTTTTACTAGAAACATTAAGTGAATGATATATACACAAATATTAAACTTAACATTAGTTAAGGCTCCGTACTTCCATGACAGTAAAACAAATCAAGCCCAATCCAAAACCAATCAAGACCCCAATCCTCACCTCACAATCAGCTGAACAATAGGTAGTAAATACGTATAACTGTGAAAGATACAATCATTTAACATGTTAAGTGGTTTGTCTATCTGATTAGAATGAAATATTTTGCAGTCTACTCACAAAATTTTAAAATGTGCCACAAGACAATAGGTCCATTTACCATGCTGTAATACCATCTTCGTCATGTGGATTGATTTGAACTGTGTTTGCAGGATGGAACAATGCAGTTCTTTTATACCTATAGCCACACACGCTGTACACAAGACCTTGCCTAGACAATAGCAGAAAGCAAAATTTCCCTTCCTAAGTACATCTGATAATCTAAGACACTATTTTCAAACATGACTGGCTGAAGTCCACCACTACAATAAAACTAACCTTACTTTTGGTACTGCTACTTTTTATGCAGGGGAGAGTTAGTTAGAAATGTTAATCTCATTTAAATGTGGACATTCTGGTCTCTGCCTTCAAGTTTGTGCAGCTGTTAAGTGTATGCCTTCTCAGTGACCACTGTCCTCTTACAAAAAAGATTTGCTTTTTGTTCTGAATGCATTACCAACAACAGTATAGCAGAAAAGCGAAAGATATGTGTAGTCCTTGCTCTGAAGCAGATATGGAATCCAGAAGGGTAATTTGTCTGTGAAAGGACATGACTAATTAGTACAAATAAAATAATATATTGGTCCATCTGGCTTACCTAGGGGATGCTGAATTTGGTCCTCTGTTTTTTTTTTCCATTTTAGTAGTACAGAAATAAATATCACACTTTGAGTTGCCAAGTGCAATTCTTTAAATGCCCAACAAACAAAACCAGAAAGTGAAATAAAAAAGTCTCTTATTTTCATAAATATGCCGTAAAGAAGAAAAAAGAAAAGTAAGTACTTTTATGTTCCTTTTCAGGAATAAATTTATCTTTAGGTACCGATTTTGATTTCAAACATGGCTTGTATAAAATGTTTTTAGATAAAAAGACTACAGAAGCCAGTCATTACCAATTCTAGGTGACAGTCTGGCAACTAAATTTTCTAGGTATATATAAAAAAAAATTAAATAGTTTGATACTGTTTCTGACCCAAGAAAGTGAAGCAAAATATTGTTCTAGGAAATGTAACTCACACAAGTGCAGGGCACTTTACAGTGCAATTTTTTAAAAACATCTATATTTTTTGAAGTTACTGCAAAAAACCCCAAACCAATATAAATAATATCTTCAATGTTAAAAGGCCTTTGAATGAAAGTTCTGAGATACTGTGTCAATTAAAATCCATCCCAGATTCACTGAAACTCTGTAAGCATAACACCTAACGACTTGATAGTGAGCAATAAGAACTAAAGAACACTTACTCATTTATCCGTGGTTGATATTTAACAAAACCACAAACAAAGAAATCTAATACAGTTAGATTAGTAAGAGTAGTAACAACTATTAAAAATGCAATGAAGAGTAACTATGTCTTAGTGACACTAGACTTTTTGTCCATTTCGATGGAATCTGGAGCAATAAAACTGACACCACCTCCAAGGCTTGAGCGTCTCAAAGATAATTCAGAGGGAGGAATATGACGCAGCTCTCGTCGAGATAGTTTTACTGGAGTTACTCCTTGAAACTGGATTACAGTTTCTCTTCTCTGGGTGACAGAAGGTAGCTGAGGATGAGATTTTGAAGACTGAACTTCATCTGTTCCGGTTTTGTCATCACTAGTGCTCGACAAACATTCTTTGTTGCACCCAAATTCTGAAACATCTTCTCCAAGCTTGTATGAATTTTGCTGTGCTCTTAAAATACTTGTTCTATCTATTTCTTTTATTTTCCCTGGCTGACTGTTGGTTTCAAGGTTAAGTGTTGACCTGAACTCTTCAGAAGCAACTTCTGCTTCATCTTGACTGGATGCCTTTTCACCAGCACTGTTATCTAAAATTAAATTTATCAGGACATGAACAGCTAAAAGTTAGAACTCTTCTAAGTGCCTGCCATCAAGAAATATTAATTAGTCAATATGGTTTTACAGTATCAGTAACTTGTAGTATGAATGTGGTGAGAAATTATCAGCACCTCACATTTTGTCCTTTCTGTTAAAAAGTTTGTCAGCTACAAAAACATCAAAGGTATTAGCTGTCACTTTCTTGTGACAAGGTGCTTGTGATACAAGCCTCACCATTCGAACTTGCAATGTACCCAGGCAGGCAGTCTTAAAATAACTGAACCATGACAGTCAAATATGAAATTATTCATGTATTCAAAACCAGTCAGCAATTACACTAGCACAACATGCAAAACACATTCAGCAAATTTGACTGCCTTTTTTTTTTTTTGACAGAGGGCTTTTATTATTTTTAAAGCTCAACAACAAATTATAAAGTTTTTATTACAATGCATTGCAGCATGCCTCAAAATGTATTTAAAAAAATAACTAAATACAGAGTATTTCTTATAAAAATTAGGAACATATGTATTTGAAAAAGTTGGAAATTCACAGGGATCTTCTCCCTTCTTGCTACAATTTGGCTAGGATGGGCGCTTCCCCCCATGAATACATGCCCTGAACTACATGCTTATTTGTACACACATTTGTAGACACAGAATAGTCTTTCCTACATTCATTTATAATCCAGCCTCTAGAATATTCATGTTCACAGCTGGACAGTGTACTTTACAGTAAAGAATGTGTTGGCTCATTATCCTACCTAGAGGGCAAGGGCTGACCCTTAATTAACTCTGGGAGCAGCAATGGGCATCTATGTGTTAGGAAGGCATGGCGCTGCCCGAGTTGAAAGAAACAGAAGCACCCACTGGGAGGAAGAACCAGTCATGCTGAGCCTTAAGAAGAAACACAGGGCCAAGAAGGCTCTAGTGGGCATGTGAGGTATTGGTGGTGGCATCGAGAGGTGTGAGACAACCAAAATAGTGACACAAATTGAACCTTCTTTTCTCCTTGACCTGAATCCAGACCTGACCTGAATCCAAACCTATTGTAGGTTTGGATTCTGGCAAGTAGGACATGGAACAATTAAAAACTTACAGTAGCAGTTTCTTGTTGGTTTGTTTTGGGGTGTTTTTTGTGTCAAAGCACAGAATCACATCAGAAAGCTTTTCCCCACCTACAAGCGTATAAAACCTCTCTTTTAGTCTTAGTAACTAACTAAAGTAAGTAAGTTAAAACTGAAAGTATGGAATTCTTCACTGACAGTCTCCCAGTAACTTTTATGAAATCAAGTGCTGGGAGCAGCCTATCTAAAAGCCTGGCAAACTAGTTACATCACTCAGACCCTTTCAGACAGTAAAATTCCTTTTTCTTAAACACAACAGTTTGGGGTTGTAGATGCTGAAATTATGTTAGAATTCAGAGAAAACAGAACAAGAATGTAAACCACTGGTATACCCTGCTACAGCTACAAACCAGTGTTGTCTCTCCTTTGAAACTGGGGGAGAGGTGTAATATATTCCTGGAGAACAGCTAATTCAGTAAAAATACCATTTTTATGTCTATCTGATACACTTCTGTGTGTTCACCACCCTTCAAATTGACAAATGCATAAATATTTTAAGATAATATACTTACATTTAGTGGATGCCAATAATTGATGGGATGACTCTCCAAAGAGGCCTTTCAATTTCTTCTTCAGCTCTCTGCTGGTTTTCTTATAGAAAAATAAGTCTTTTTCCAGTTGCTGGACTTTTACTTCATACCCTTTCAAGGTTTCTGCAATTCCTTCACTATCTTGTTCTAGGACAAGTAAAACTAGTTTAAGAACCAGGTATCTCTGTGCCAAAAATCAAGATGCCCAGCTAGACAGAATATGTGTTGGATCTTGCTGACACTTTGCTTGCAGTGTGTACATTTTAACTAGTCTGACACAAGATCAAAAAGGCCACGTCAACCCCGCTTGTCAGTTTTAATAGTATTTAGAAGATCAAGATCAGCAGGACCAGCATCTTCCAACTTATCAATATCAGCAAATCCAATATGAAAATACAAACATTCTCATACTGCTTTAAAAAAAATAGTCACTTTTCCATTCAAACAGACACCACGTGTATGTTCCTCAGCGTCCTACACAACATCAGAATTAGTGACAGCCAAAATACATCTCTGAACCTTACTGTTTTTCTTTCAGTTGGAATATAGTATTTCCCAGTACTGACTGAAGATAATGCTTGCTGTACAATCCCCCCCCAAGAAGCAGATACCTTTGAAATGATGAAGTATCAACTGTAGTTTTTTCTCATGTTCTTTGTGTTGCAAGGTCAGCTGCCTGTCACACTGCAACTTGACGTGTTCAAGTGCAGATTCTAATTCACGTATTATGTTTTCCTGGTCTATGACCTTCATTTCCTGTTCTTCAATCTGCAGTTGTAATTTACGTTCAGACTCCCGTAGTCCAACAATCTAAGAAAGATACAGACTTCCTGTGCTTTATCAAACCATTTTAATAAAAGCTTTTACCTTTCTGCTTAATAGATTAAAGCACATAAAAGCAGTGGTCTCTACAAGCCATAAGCTTATATTGGAAACAGACTTGCCCGCTGCTACAAGTTCACACTTTAGAACGGAGCTCTGTACATTTTGATCACATGAACTAGTGGATTTTTTTAATACCCTGTGCAGAATTTAAACTGAAATAAGTGTTTTCCTGATTCTGGAAAACTTCCAACTTGCATCTCACAGACTGCAAAATCACCCAAGGTTCACCCAAGGTCACAGAGATACACTGTGTCCTAATGCATTTCATTTCTGTGTTTCCAGATGTCAGTATGATTCTTCAGTATTTGGCTGTACACACTGCAGGCAGTGTATGCAAAAAGAGTTTATACTGGATTTAGAAAAAAAATCGGAATACTAGTTTAAGCTTTATAAAGCCTGCAGTTGGGAAGAATTTCAATACACCACCATTACTTAAATATGTTGCTGCTCCAAAAGTTAGCAACACAGAGCACTGGAAAGGAGGAAGGAAATTTGCAGATTTGCAGCACCTTTTAAGCTAATGACCCCAAAACAAGATAGACAAGTATTCTATTTAGGTTAATGTACAAATTAAAAATATCTGAATTAATAGCAGACCTATGTAACCTGAAGAGATTTTCACCAAAAGCTTGTTAAATTTATTTTGATTTCTTGACACCACTTCATTTCATAATCTAGAATAGTAACAGAAAATAGGCTAAAATATTATTCAATAGCCAAAACAAACCTTGTTGAAATATTTGAAGAGGATAGCTCTAAGCTCTGCAGCAGACAGGGAACCTAGTTTTCCTATTACATTATTCTCGCTCTGTGAAAGAATCTGAGAAGATGACCTAAGCAAGTGCTGGCGGTTCTGAATACTTTCATTCTTGTAATCAATAGCAGCCTCCAGAGCTTCAATTCCTTCTTCCAGTTGGAAAAGGACATGTTCTTCCTAGAGAGAAACACATGAGTGAGATCTTTAAAAAAAAAGCATAGAGTTAATCTTTCTATACGTAAGACATCTTTAACTTCATTCTCAAGAGTGAAACTAAACTTAAGTGCAAGACAAACTAGTAGCAGTATAGAGAATGGAACAGGAAAAATAAGAGCTAAGAGTACAGATCTAGAACACTTGTCTTTTTCTGCCCTAGTACCCCTTCCATGATACAGAGGTCGATCAAATAGTTCATCACAAAAACAGAAGTCCTGTTTCCCTTTTTATCCTTCCCTCATTCTCCCCACTTTGACTTCTGCTATTATTTTTTTTGTTGTGTTAGTTTTTTGAAGATTAATGAACGGATCAGGTCAGTAAGGGGTCTGGTGATCATAACTTGTGTAGGGAAGTGGGAGATATGCGTGGCCTGAAGCACTGCAGAAGATTTTGAGTGAGGCAAGTAGGATTCTTTCTCGGACATCACCTCAGCCACATGCCCATACTGCTTCTCACAACCTAAGAATAACCTGTCCGTTTTATACAAATGTATTATATCTTCAACGTAATTATACTGATCAACTCAAGTGGGGACCATCCAGGTAATATGACTCATTTTTGCTGCAAAAAGGTGGAGGCCTTCAGATGAAGTTTTCTTTTTCCAAAAAATCCTATGAAAAAAATCAAGGGTCATCACTATGTGAGTACATTGCCTTGTTCTGTGTCCTGACATGAACATATACTGATGAACTTCTATTTCTGACCCTTAGGCCAGTGCAGTTTTTCAAGGCTCTAACTGAATTAAGTCCCTCTGAACATCAACTTTGTTCATTGGTACGTAAGTAGTGCTATCATAGCAGTATTTTAACATCGCTATGTGCAGAAGACCCCAACATCAGTTCTTTGGTTCTAGCTTATCTAATACTTGGACACATTTTATGTTCTGTTGGGAACACTTAATTATACAACAGTACCTGAAACCTGTATTTATCTGAGAAGTGCTTACTTACTTCGGTTGACAACACTTTACCATCTTTCAGTTTCTCATCCACACTATTTCTTCTTCTGAGCAGCTGATCCCTTTCCATCTGGAGAACCTGAATTTTTTCCAAAATGTCTGTCTTATCTTCAGTGGTGCTGCCCTGAAGCTGCATACCTTTATCACACAGTTCCTGATCCAGCATACTTAAGCGAGTAGACAATTTCATACTATCTTTGTTTAAAGCCTAAAAAAACCACAGCAACCATAGATATAAAACTGAGATACTCCTTCCAGTAAGAAAAATGTAGGTGAGACTGTAACATTCTGCAGTGAAAGACTTGCCTGCTTCTTGCAATGGGACCCCATTTATTTTGAGTAGACATCTACCATAAAATTTACTATTTACTCAAAAGATGAAAGAAAACGAAAATGCTCAATGTGCAGTTTTCTACCTATAAAGGGGCTAGTCATTATAAGTGACAATGATACTTCAATTTCTATTCACTTTTGCTACTGAAAAATAAATACTGCAAAATGTTTCCCTGTCATGTTCTCCAGTTTGCAAAAGGACTGAGTCATTTTTAGATATCATATTATTTAATACTCTGCAATAACAGAACTCCACAGTTCAGATTTTTTTGTTTTGTTTTGTTGTTGGAATTTTGGGGGGAAAAAGTGAAAAAAAATATTATTCTGTGTTATTCACATTTTAAATGTTGATTTGCTCAAGTCACACAATAACTTCATGAGAGTGGTAGAGACACAGGTCATGGCTTGAGCCTTTTCTGCTATCTGCCTTCCCTCCCCCCCCCCCAGTCTTTCAGTCAGCACTGTAACTGTGGTAAGTTTCATGTTTTTTCTTAAATCACCTGGCTAGATCTCAGTTTCTTGATTTCCAGGTGGCTTTTCTCTTGCAATAATGCTTCTTTTTTGGCTACAATGGCTTCTCGTTTCCTTAAATCTTCTTCTAGTTCTGCTAACTGTTGGTGCTGTTGGAGAATTCTTTCCATTTCTTCATCCAGCCATTTCTTTTGCTCTTCTAATTTCTAAAGTTTAAATAGAGATCCAGAGAGCATTAACCAGGAGGTTTTGGATTAGAATTTTATGATTATGTTTTTCCTTTTGTAGAATAGCTGATAAAACTGTAGAAGAAATTGACATTTCTAATGTTAACATTAATTCTGCAACAGAGTCTTGACTCAGAATAATACAGGAATTGGACTGACTTAAAAAGAGGCTCAGCAATATTACATTGCTGCATCTTGTATAAATAAATTCGTATCAGATACCTTTAATGAAATGTATTATTCTTCTAAGGACAGTTATATAAGTAGATGTCTTCTATATAACCAAAGCAACTAGGTTTGGAATGTACCACAAGAATTCAGCTAGCCCATCCTCATTGCATTACAGTTGCCCAAGACCAGCTATATGTAGAAAAATAAGTGACAAGAAATTATGATGTAGAAAGAAAGACAGACAGTCAATGAAAGCTCTGATCCTGCTAGTGCAGTCCATTATAAATTTATTCTGAACCCACAGTTTATCACTGGATATACTCCTGGTAAAAATAAAAAATTGCCTTTTTTTAACTTTTAAAATGTATTTTCACCTTGAAAGACTTTGGGTAACTCATGAAACTCTCATGTTCCAATGTCCACATCTATAATTATGTAGGTGGCACTGCTGCATAAGACACCTACTTTTCTAACCCTGTTAGAAACAAGCAAAACCATAGACCTTTGTCATTTATGTCAGAGGACAAAACAACCAACCAACCAGACCGTGTGACTTTTATAACAGAACAACTCATCACTATCATGCTCAAACCTACCAGGCAACCAAATCTGTTGAATTCTCAGGCCTCTGAATCAGTGTCTTTGACAAATCATAGAAAGAAGAGACATTAGAGCCTCTCCTTTCCTTCATTCAAAAAGAGTACAAGAGCTGATAGACTATACTCCCAATTTTTGCTACAGCTAAAAAGATGACAAAACTATCATGGAATACTCTTTTTCCAAACGCTTTACTAAGATGACTAGGGATGAAGAAAGAAATTTTTTTTCAGGGCCCATACAGATTCAGAATAGATTAGCTACCTGTAGCTTCTGTGAAGTTCCTGCTGAGTTATTTTTCTTCTTTTTAAATGCAGCAATCTCTTTATCCTTAAGTTTAAGGATCTTCTGTTGTTGCTCCATCTTTAGTTGAAGTTCCTATAAACAAAGAGCCCCATTCTTCCTGCATCAGTCAGTCTGTTTTTAAAATGCATTTAATGTCAGAGACTACACAAGTATATAATATGAAATACTGAGCCTAAATTTACATGTGAAATTGCAACTCAGAGCTATGTAATAATAATAAAAAAAGCTGAAGAGAAAGGCAAACTGAAGATTTCTGTGAAAATGTTTATAGACAATTTCTTCAGTGCATTTGTCAAGAAAGTAATTACTTAAAACTATGGAAAGCCTGGCAGTATAGTTTATTGTCTATGGGGAAGCAGAGGCAAGATTGGCTCATCTCATTCTTTGTCACAGAGAAATAGGAGAAATCCTACTTTAATTTGTTGCTGGTCCCGCTGAATCTCTGCTTCTAGTTGCTTCTTTTTTTCGCTCTCCTCACACAGTCTCTTCTGTAGCTGAGTCTGCTGGTGCTTCATCTGTGCCACGTTCTGCTCAAGTTCTGTTGCTTGCCTCTCACTTTGGTTAGATAATGAAGCCAAATTCTTAGTGTCTTGCTGCTGCTTCTGTAAGGCCTGAAAGTTAATGGCAAATTTCAGCTTAATAGCAGGAAAACTTAAAACTAAAATATGATTCAACGTCATTCTTTATTTCACTGAATTCTTACAGTCAGCAAGACCTCCTAACTTCTGCCTAAAAAAATCACTCTTAATTTATGTAGTTTCTGACCTATCTGGTAAAGTCGGCACATGCAGAATTAATCTTAAACAACATGAAAAGGGAGAGATACAGTTCATGCCTGGAAATACAATGAAAGTAGTAAAATCTAACAGAAATCACAGTTCTGGAAAATGTGCAGAGACACAATGGTGCCAGAATGCTGGTCCTGAGCTCAAGTCAATAAGCTTCTTTCTCTATGGTACTTGTCTAACGCACCATTCTAGAACTGAGAGGCACAGAGCACCTAAGATGGCCCTACACTGAATTTAAACTTAGGTACAGCAGAACTTAAAAGTAGAAGGTCAGTGCCAAACAAATATGACTGTATTGGGCCTGGTCTTGCAAACCATCACAGTTATTTGCTTAGAGCTGGAATTTATATAGTATTTCCATAAAACATCCATTTTATTTATGGAAGGTAATAAACTTGTAATAGTCTCCTGGTGTAGGTTCTTGTATGGTATTATATACAACGGTGTATCAGCATCTCCTATGACCCACTTCTTTCTTACCTACCAAGAAAATAGCCTATGTTTCTAACTACAAACATGTTAAATAGCATTCTGAGTATACTAGTATTAAGTTTTGTCATTAGCTACTTCAACCAGCTTCCAATATGTAAAACTGGTGAGAGTTTTACAACCAGACTGTTAAGGTTCAAAGGTGATAGTCAGACAGATATTTGCAAATTTTAATGGTCAGATCAGAAATACCTGCACTTTCAACTTAGCTGCATCCATCTTCTTACGGAACTCTTTTTGTAACTTGGCTTTCTCAGGAACGTCTCTCAGCTCCTTACTCTCCAGCTCCTGAAGTCGCTTTTGTGTTTCAGCAAGTTCCATTTTGGCCTGCTCAAATTCTTGCTCCAGTTTAGTTATCTTCAAAGAATACTGCCTGCTTATAGACTGAGCATCCTTACCTTAAAGACAGCACATCCAAATAGTTTAAAACCAACAGGATAATCAGTTGAAATGTAATACTTAATTCTGTAGTTGAATCATTACTTACTTCATTCTGGCTAGCCCAATAATTTGTGAGTCATTTTCCAACCCTAAAGGAACATACTGTTCCTTTCTGTAACTGTGAAATAGAGATAAAGGAAGGAGTCCTAAATCTGAAATCTTCATGAGTCACCTGATCTCACCAAATAAAGTGCTATCTGAGTGCCAAATAAAGTGAAATCCTTCTGCCTACTGTAGTTTTTGCTAAAATGGCTCTCCTGGGTTTCATAAATTTTGCTTTTTCCAGAAGAATATGCAATTTATTTATTGTTCAACTTTCAGCTCAATAATCAGTAAAAACTTCGGATTGTGTTTTTAGTATCTGACTTGCCCTGTTTGTGTGATCTTTCCCAAAGTACTATTTCTGGAGAGGCAAAATCTCTCTCAGTGCCAAAAGACCACCGCAAGAGAAGGTATGTACAGGAGAAGAGTGTGATTCAAGGGGCTGAGCAAAGCGATCCTTACTGTCATCATAAAGCTAGTTTCTGGCAGGCATATATATACCAGGACAGATGTGTAAGGGATGTAGGCTAACAGGGACACTGACCTTTTCCCTCATCCACTTCTGACTCCTGCTTCTCTACTGCAGTGCCGGGAATGCTTACATTCCCAGCACAGTGATGTATCTTCTCTCCTATCCCAGACACCATGTGAGAAATACATGTCCACGAAGAGATCAATAGCACTGAGCATACATGAAAAATTACACTATTGGTGGATAACAGCAATAATCAGCAAAGCACAAAAAATAATTAACAAATACATCTGTGTATCATAGCAGAGTAGGCTGTAATCAAAATTTACAGCCTTCAGTGCAACCATAGCAAGTAATTAATGAAAGTTACGAATCTTTAAGTGCAGACAATGTTCTTGCATAAGATAATTATGTAAAAACTAAGACATGCAGGTCTTCAGAAGTTTTGTGTCTTTTCTTTTGTTTCTGAACTTCTTCATTCTAATTTTCCCTACAGGAGCCTGTTACCTGTTCTTACTAATTCCTTAATAAGTTCCTCTTTCATTTTGATATTAAGTGCAAGTTCTCTCATTTTCTGCTCGGCCTCAGTGAGTCTCAACTCTGAATTCTTTAGCTTCTGCATGTTAAAAACATGACTTTTCTGGAGGCTGTCAATCTCTTCACCTTGAAAGAAAACAAAGCAATATGGAGATAAAAACTCTGGAATACACTCTGTATCCAAAAGATAGTGCTCTGGAACATTCTACGTGTGGAGTTCTTCCATACGAAGTACAAAAATCAAAAGGAGAGAGTGGCACAAAGACCCTTTTTCCTCCCCTGTGTCTGAATAGGAGAAGAAAGGATGATATGCACTAGCATTTCAAGACCCTTAGTGTGAGGAAAAACATTCCTGAAACCATTTCAGTGCATCTCTGATAAAATTATAGCCTCTGTTTTCTTTCACTGAAGCACCACTAAAGGTTTATATCTAAACAGCTTTTTGATGTATGAAGTGCTTTCTGGCTAATAAGCATTAGCTAAACATTAAGGTCACTGACATCAGTTTCAGAAAGGTGAAGAAGAAGAGAATCTCGAAAGCCTACACTGAACTATAACAAAAAAATATTTGTATCAAATACACATATTTTGGTGGAAAAAAATAATTATGTGTTAGACATTCTTGCATATTCTGATTCTGTAGTTAGATTTGCTTTCATGACTTCCGTTTTACCTGTGGCTGTGTCAGTCTGTACCGCAGATTTGTTGGATAAACCAGACTTGTCTACTTGACACTTCCTGTCACTTAGCTCAGGAAGAAAGCACAGAGAAGCCTGTTTTCGTGTCCATGTTCGGTTTATGGAATGCCTAAGGAAGAATGAAAAACATGCTACATTCCAAACACATAGGGATTTTTTTTTTTCTTTAAGCTTCATGCATAGTACATGATCTTAACAGAGAAGAATCCCAAACTCACATAAGCATTTGTACCTTCTTTTGCATCTACTCCCCTGATCCCCTCCACCCCCCTGATCTTCATGGTAGATTCTGGCCCCAAAATAAGGATTATGCAACCTTTATTAAATCAAATGTTATTAAATCATGTTTATTAAACTTATTTTGTAATATGCCCAGTTGGTCCCATAAATTTATCGTAAGTAACACCACAAATGGTCTCATGGCAGGATTAGGCAGTAATACTACCTTTGCTATATATTTGTCTATATGAAAAATTGAAGAATAATAAAAAATTACTTAAATGAGGTTTTCTTTTTGCTGCCTGTATTTTCTTCCTCTTCATCACTCTGATCAGAGAGGTGGCAGTGAAGGACTTCATCCTTATCTTCTATGTTGCTCAGTATCATCTGGCTGCGAGCACGGAATTCTGCCATTACCCGGGCCAGGGAGAAGGCAGGGGGGCTGGTATATACCTGTCAAAAAGCACAAAAAAAAGTGATAAGCAAAACCACTTGCAACAGTTTAGCAATTCTTTACTGATATTTAAAAAGATTTCACTTTAAATGTCTGTCATCAGCTGAGCTTGTAAGTAAAATTACAGATGTCGTCTATATCAACTCTGAATACCTTTGTAGCAAAAGGCTTTGCAAGAGCTTAGAACATTTGTTCCAAATGTGAAAGAAGGCACTGTTAGCAACTCATTATCTAATGTATTCAATATATCAGTAAGAATAATCATTCATTTTTGATAATGTTTCATATCTGAACCCTCAAAAAACCCAGGTAAACACCACAAGAGACTACAGCTTTACCACTTGTAAGCGATAATTTTAAGCCTGAACATTTTGGACAATTGTGGCATAGTATGTTGCAAGACATTAAAGAGTAATTTTTCACAGCCTTCAGTGGGAAGCTAAACAGCATCTGAGAAAGCTGCCATAATTTGTCATGTCAAGTCTAATAATTGAACTATAACCATTACAAATTAAAGGAAGAAAATGTGACACTTGGGTAGACCTTACCTTTCGAGTCTCTGTCCCTGATGGTGCATGAAGGGTGCGCAGCAGACTTTTTGTGAGTGGGACACTGTATGGCCTCCTTGCAGATGCCACAACAGCTGGCCCATCTCCATAAGCACTTGAAAAGTCCAAAGTTTTCACATCTGTAAACTCCTCTAATTTTTCTTTTAGCTGATCAATAAGCATTTGCTGTTCCACCATTTTCTCATTCTCATGGGAAAAAAAACAAAGCAAAACTTTTGCAGATCATGCGCTCTGTATCACGTTCACCATTTCTAAATTCCTTGCAAAGGTCATGAATTTTGTAAATCACTCACTGACCCTAAATTCTTCTGCATTCTTCTGCAAGTGCACAGGCAAATTCAGCATCAAACTGAAAATTCTATGACTTATCATCAATCTAACACACCCCCTCCAACTCCAATAAATTTTAGACACATTTTTGTCCAGAAAGACCTATCCCAGGTATGTTACGTTAGCTTATCTAGGCATCTAATGAGAAGTAGATAACATACTTATCAGCCCATGCTTGCTTTATATGTGTGTTTATGGAGAAATAAAATGGGAATTCAACAAAAATGTTCAAATGAAACTCATGGTCTGAGTCTAATTAATTAAACTTGTATACAGGCTTCCTCTTCCTCTTTGAGCAGTTTAACTTTAAAGATTATTTGTATTAATAAACACAAACATGTACATGATGCCAGGATCCCTTGGACGGGCTACTTCTTTTTCTTCTACCCACCCACAACTTTGTTGATAATGCTAGTTTGCAGAACTTACTTATCTGCTTCTCCTACAGCAGTCTCTGTACATTGTTCAAAACTACTTATCTTACCTAAACTGATTCATCCATAAGGCCAAGATTATATGCATTTTCAACTCCCTCTATTCCTTTTAATTCTTTTCAAAGTACCTTTAACATCTGGCCTAGTAACAACAGGAAAGTTGAAGAACAGCCAGTGATAATCAAACGAAAGTATTCAATGAAAGATATTTTGCATTATCCTACTTTGAATAATACATTTTTATTAATTATTTATTTCTTGTTTTCTTAAGACTGCCAGTTCCTTCCAAACACGCACAGACAATGCCTTGCAAATTGACATTTTGTTGGAATACAACACATAATATTCCTGTGTCATGGGAAATAGAATACATATATATGAATACCGTATTTCTTATGATTTTGGAAACAGTAAAGGCCACCTTGAAGCTATTATTTAACCCTTTAGACTCTTTGTCCCTGATACCTTTGTACATAACAACCCCACAGTACAACACCTGTTACATAAATACATATGTGTATAAACATTTAATATCTATCTAGTACCTCCTACTTTTAAAATTCTTATGCTATCATGTATCACCTAATTACATAGTTCTCTGAGTATAAATTAAAATATTTGACACAAGCATTTGCTTTTCATTATTCTACCTACTTGATATGTTTTTAAACAAAAGCAGCAGTTTAGTGGATTAAGTACCAAAATGGTGCCTGAGAACTCTCAAGCTTCTCTCCTGTCTCTGACACTGAAACAATCATGATTACCTACACTGTGACTGCTTCTGTTCATTACTTCTACATTGTATCCTCCAGAATTTATATAAGTATTATCTCAGTAGTAAGTTGACACTATGCTGTACAGGTTAAAAAATAAAAAGTCAATCTAGCCAGAGGTGACAGAAAAGAAAGAAAGTGACAGAGGGAAGAAAAAGATGATGACTAGCATACTTACCTTTCATCCATTGTCTCTCCCCAAGCCATTAGCAAAGAAGAGGAAAAAGGAGAAAAAGTAGAATAAGGAGAAGAACACTAGCTAGCCCTGCTTACGCTTTTCTCTTTTTAAAAGTCAGATAATAATTTATCTACCATCCACGTGACAGGCAACACCATGAGAATATTAACTATTCTACTTATGGTCTCCTGGATCTTGAAATGTTTTACACTCACTGCCCATCATAATTCCATTAGCAAGCACAAGATCTAGAGAAGGAAGGAGGCAAGCAGTGTTTCCTCAGTTTTTTCCAATAGTAAATGCTCAGACAATTATGAAGAAATTCTGTCTTATAAAGTCAAAAGGGAACAATACTCTAATTCTTAATAAAGCTGTAGCAAAATATGTTTCTATACAACCTTTCAATTAAAGCATTCTGTAGGATCTTTATCGTCTTTTTTAGATGCTAAAGAATCTTTAAAGGCCTTTCAAATCCTAATTCATTAATTGTCCTCAAACTACTTGGCAATAATACACATCTGGGGAGAAGGGTGTGTGTTATGCTTTAGGACGCATGGAGACGGTGAATGATTCACCTCATGTTATACAGGAAGGCTGTGGCACAGCTAGGTTGATACACAGAATTCAGGAATCACCTTATCGTGCTTCATCCACTAGATGAACTCAACTCATTAAGTGATACAGCACTAATTCAAACAAAATGCCCATAAGATTGACAGGTAATTATGTCCAAAAAAATTCCTGAGGGACCTGACTTGAAATAATGAATGCATTCATACAGTGGAAGGATGGTCCAACACAGATACATGTAACATGTACCAGAGGAAAAATACCTGTAATCTATGTGTTTCTTGAGCCTCCTTTAAAGATTCCAGTTGTTCTTCATTTTCCTGTAGTAATGTCTTTATCTGATTCTGCAGTACCTGCAGTTCATGATCCTTCTGGCTAAATACTTCTTCATCCATAACTAGAGCCTGCTAGGTAATAAAAGAAAAGTTCAGCTGGGAACAAAGGAGACATTATTATTCCTACAGTTGGAAAATGAATAAATAAATAAAAAAACCCAAACAACCTCTCATTTGTTGTTAAAAGATGTGATCAAAACTGCAAAGTTTTGAGGTATGTATGGCAAACTAAGTGGTTATCTGTGGTTTCTAACAGTTATTTCTTCATTTCTGTTTCATCTATTGATTTTCTTCTGACAAGTTTCTTTCTTCCAAAGGGAATAATGTACCCATAACCAAAGCTACTTTATTGAAGTAGATATCTAAATCAAATTATTCTCTTTAGGGTGTTATAAGATGTAGCCACAAGATCTCAGCATCAACCATAAGATTAACACATTTAACAAAAGAAAGACACACGAACAAAAAAGTAAGGACAGCTGTCCTCATTCCACAACTCAGAAAACAGCTTAAAGATTAAAGAAACCATAAGAATGCTTCTTCAGATGTTCTCATAGATAAATAATCCAGTGCCAACTGAAGGAGATTTCCAAATGTTGTTACTCTTCCAGAAAGCCTGTAGAAGCAAATACAAAGTATGGAAAGATCGTGTCTTACTGTTTTAAAACTGGATACTTGTGTACAACTAGCTTACCTCCCTCTTTCTTCCAAGAATAGACAACCCTTAATAGCTTTTAAGAATGCAATCAAGAACCTGATGTCTCTTCAGAGAATAGAACTTTTTCCAAAGTCCGTGTACTAATGCAAATGTTTCTACTAAATGTAGTTGACAAGTGTATCCTGTCCCCTCACTGGTGCTGTATCATTATGCAGAGTTGAGCCAACTACAGAAAAAAAGAAGCCTGCACAGATGTTAGCATGGTGACAGAGTAGGGCAAGATGAAGTGATAGGAAACTAAGCAGCATATTGTCCATAATGTACTAAACATACATAAATAAAATCAGAATATATTTGCTCAGTTGTATTGGGTGTAAGCGTCAAGGGTTTGGTGGAGGTGACTGCAGGGGTGGTGTCTGTGAGAAGAGACCAAGGTTTCCCTGTGCTGGACACAGCCAGTTCCATGTGACTTCAGTGGGCCCACCCCAGGGAACAGCTGAGCCCCTCAGCCAAGATGGTGGCATCTCTGTGATAATATATTTAAGAAAGGGCACAAAATGCCAGACAGGCAGAAGAGAAGGGAACCAAAAGAGTAAGAAAGAGCAGAGGGAACACCAGGAGAGGAGAAGTAGGAGGTGCTTCACAGTGGAGCAGCAGATATCCACACGGTAGCCTAGGGAGAATCTGTGCTGGAGCAGATGGATATTCCTGAAAGAACTGCTGCCAATGCAGAGCCCTGCCGAATCAGAGGAAAGGTGTGAGAAGGAAAGGGCAGCAGGGAGGAACCGCTGTGTACTGACTGTAAACAATCTCCCTATGTAGCTGTACCACTCGGCAGTGAGGGAGTGTATGGAGTGAAGGAGTGAAGATAAGCCTGTAAAAGGAGGGGAGGANTGCCAGACAGGCAGAAGAGAAGGGAACCAAAAGAGTAAGAAAGAGCAGAGGGAACACCAGGAGAGGAGAAGTAGGAGGTGCTTCACAGTGGAGCAGCAGATATCCACACGGTAGCCTAGGGAGAATCTGTGCTGGAGCAGATGGATATTCCTGAAAGAACTGCTGCCAATGCAGAGCCCTGCCGAATCAGAGGAAAGGTGTGAGAAGGAAAGGGCAGCAGGGAGGAACCGCTGTGTACTGACTGTAAACAATCTCCCTATGTAGCTGTACCACTCGGCAGTGAGGGAGTGTATGGAGTGAAGGAGTGAAGATAAGCCTGTAAAAGGAGGGGAGGAAAGGTGGTGTTTTAGCATTTGTCTTTTTGTTGCCCACTACTCAAATGAGTAATTAATATTTTTTAATTGTCAATAAATTAAATAATTTTTCCTCAATCTGAAACTGTTTTTTAATTGGTAAGCAATCTCCCTCTCTTTATCTCAATCCACAAGCCTTCTCATTCCTCTTCTTCCTATTTTCTCTCCCTGAGTTCTGTGGATGGAGGGGTGAATGAGTGGCTGGCTGGGAGTTTGGCTGTTAGCTATGGTTAACCCACTATGCCAGTATTTTCATTTTGTGTAAGACAGCATTATCCAGGCAATCATAGCTGTTAGCAAAGAAATATGTATGTACACACAAGAATCGATCCACTATTAGCTATTAAATCTGTCCATATGCCAGCTCTTTTCTAGAGTCTGTACTGTCTCCTTTATTTTAGTCTCTCCCTAACCATCTCCTCCTGGCTGCGAATGGCATACTTAACTTGGGGAAACTTAAATTTAAACTCAGCTCTTATACTGTTTTGAATCTGGGAAACGGAGGTTTAAACAAAGCTACAGAAGAAAATCAAGAAGTAAGACAAAAGCTGTGATTTCGATTGACTGAGAATGAAGAAAATGCAGAATTTGTGTAAGCAATTGCCTGATAACAATCTGCATGCTATCACCGTTTGGTGTGCAAACTGAAAATAGGTTGATGTTATAAAATTCTTGTTGGAGCACTGTCTCCTTCTACTACAAAACAGACTCAGATTAGTTTTTCTGAGCTGTTCATCTTACGTCAGAACTTCACTCAGTTTCAAACTAGTGTACAGGTATTTTAAGTTACAAAATTAATTGTCATTTGAGTCTGTTTATTGTACACCAATCTGCATTATTTTTGATGTTTTGTTATTCATAGTCAACATTTTAACTCAGTACATCCAAAACATGCACTTCCTAAACATATATAGGGATGTTCCCTAAAAGAATTATTTATCTCATCATGTGTCAGTTCTGTGAGAGAACTTCATGCTTGAGAAGGCTGAGAGCTCTTCTCTCCATAGGTTACTGTCTAGCACTACTATCTGCTGTCTGACAAACAGCTAATCAGAGCTACCAGCATGACAGGATCCTCGTGGGATATCTGCATGCCAAGAATCCCGTATCTTGTTTTGAAATTCTCACCTCAGCTAGAAAACTGGACAGAAGTATGACGCCACCAAAAAGCAGAAAGTTGATATATAACACAAAAGCAAGCGTTAGAAAAGCGATGAGACAGAGAAATCTGTAAATAGTTTAAAAACTCAGTTGGCTAAAGGCATGATAATGAAAAGGAAATACAGGAGTTCTTGGTGAGAACATTGCTGAAGAAATACAGGTTAGGAAATTACTTAATGATAACAGATGAGATACTTGCAACTTCAGCGTATCAGATAGACTAGTATACTACATACATAGTATTAAATAATATTAGATATAAGTTGCAAAACTTAGTCTGTGGGTTATTTTTAAGTACATCGATATCTGTGAAAATATCTGCATTGTAGTTATATCTGTAATGCTTCTGACAGACTTATTTGCAGGATTCAAGGCAGTTTCTGAGTTTTCAGTATAACTGAAAGTAGTTGTTGTGGATTAACCCCAGTAAGCAGCTAGGCACACATAGCTGTTCGCTCACATTTCCCCACTCCAACCCCAGTGGGATAGGGGAAGAGCAAAGGAAGAGTAAAAGCAAGAAAGCTTGTGGGTTGAGATAGAAATCGTTCAGTAAGTAAAGGTGAAGTGGAAGAAGAGAGAAAGAAAACAAGTAATGCAAAGGGAATTGATGCAAAACCAATCACACACTGCCTCCCACAGGTAGACTGATGCCCAGCCAGCTCCTGAGCAAACGACAGGCGAAGCCCTCCTCCTCTCCCTTTTTATTGCTGAGCTCATCATATGGTGTGGAATACCTCATTGGTTGGTTTGGGTCATCTGCCTGGGTGTGTCCTCCCCAACCCTGGGTGCACCCCCCAAGCTATTCACTAGGGTGGCAGAGGGAGAAACAGAGACAGCTGTGATGCTGTGCAAACACCGTTCAGCAAGACCTAAAACACTGGTGTGTTATCAGCACTGTATGGCTCACAAATCTAAAACACAGCACCCTATGAGCTGCTATGAAGAAAATTAACTCCATCCCAGCCAGACCCAGTACAATCTCCACTCCATATTCCATACCATTTATGTCATGCTCAAGTCCCACACTATTCCATGTAACCTCATTAACCATCCCTCCCTTCTCGTCCTTTGCTTTATACAGATATCACTCCTTTAGTCTATGGGCCATTCCTGTAAAATATCTGGAAAATGTTCCTAAAATGTCCACTGAGTTCATTTAGTTTAGAGACATGTTGTATGGAGTTACTGGACATCAAAACCAGCTCAGGCTGGTGTCCTGGTTTGAGGTAAAACAGGACCAATTTTGTTCAGTAACTTTGCTTCTTAGCTGGGCCTTTTCTAACTACTGAAATTAACAGCATATTGTGCAGATAATGTTAACTCTGAGAGTGATAAGACCTATGTTTATAGCTGATGCCAAGGCACAGTATGCAGAAAGCCTCTTGCTTATACTTACTACTGTAACACCCAAGGCCAGATAACTTTGTTATTTGTCCCCTTGGAGGGTCAGAAGTGGAAAAGAGTAGTGGGTCCCACCTGCGGGGAGGACCAGAGAGGACAGGTGACCCAAAACTGACCAACAGGGTATTCCATCCCATCTGCCTCATGCTCAGTATAAAAACTGAGGGATCAAAGGGTCAGCCCTCTTTCTTCAATGGTCAACGTCTGAGGAGGACTCTCTGTTCATCTGCCTTTGATCTCGATCCTGAATCCTGATCTGCAATCCAGTTCCCGTCCGTCACTGAGTTCAGTCTGGGACTTTCCCAGTGCCAACCGGTGATGTGACTGTCATCCTGGGAGCCTGATACAGTTTTGTATATATTTCATTATTTTTTTTATCTTGTTATTAATATTTCATTAAAGTAGTTTAGCTCCTGCTAAACTCGTCTCTTTTTCCCTCCTCTGCATCTCTCTCTGAAGAGAGGTCGGGGGGGAGCATCAGTCGGTCCCATCTGGGGTGCCCCACGTCCCCAGTAGCCGATTCGGCGTAAACCACAACAGCCGGGGTCACTGCTGCACTTGCCTGGCTTTTTGCGAGGCCTGTTCTCTGTTGCCTTACGTGATTCCTGCTGTAGTACTTCTACATACAACTCAAATGATGGGTTATTTTCTCCCAAGGTTAAATCTCTCGAGGTACGCATCAGATTTCACCATCCTCTCACATTACCCACCGAGCGTACCTGGGTTCTTGAGCAAAAGCAGCCCCACAAACAGGTTTGCCTTTTCCCAACCAGTTCTGGAGATGCACTACAGGGACCTTATCTCCTACAATACATAAGGTTTTTGTTTGGGCAGGTCCAGGTCAGTTAGCTGATCCTCTGGTATTAATTAGCCAAGTGGCTTCTGTTAAATTTGCATTCCACAGCTGACATGTCCCAGTGCCCATTACTTTTAGTATAGCCTTCAACAGTTCATTGTACCGTTCAATCGTTCTGGAGGCTGGTGCATGATAAGGAATGTGATACACCCAATCAATGCCATATTTCTTGGTCAGGTGATTATGAGATTATTTCAGAAACGAGTCCCATTGTCCGACTCAATAATTCCTGGGCTGCCACCACAGAATTTGCCTTTTAAGGCCCAAGACAGTGTTTCAGGCAGTGGTATAGGTACTGTGCGGTGTTTCAGGTGGTGGTATGGGTACCATACTGTCCACTTTTCTTGTTCCACAATATCTAGGGCCAGCTGGATGGCTTTCACTTCTGCATATTGACTCAATTTACCTTGCCTTTCAGCAGTTTCTGCAACTCGTCATGTGGGATTCCACAGAACAGTTTTCCACCTCCAGTGGTTTCCCACAACATGACAGGACCCATCAGTAAACAGAGTAAATTGTTTCTTATATTCTGGTAATATATTATACAGTGGGCCCTCTTCAGCATGAGTCACTTCCTCAGGCAATGCTCCAAAGCCTCTCCTTTCTGGCTAGTCCATGATCTCTTCCAGGATTCCAGGGTAGTTGGGGTTCCCCATTCAGGCCCATGGTGTGATTAGCATTACTCACTCCACGTAGCATTGGTTGTGTGATGGATAGCGGAGAAGCTTCCTTTGACCATACAATGCAGTACAATCACGGTACCAAGGGAAGCTGAGCTTCAGTATGAACTACTGAAGTGTCTTGAATCCCTTCATATGCTGCTAATATCTGCTTTTCAGTTGGGGTGTAATGGGTCTTGGATCCTCTATACCCAGAACTCCAAATTCTAGGGGTCAACCTTGGATATCCCCGGGTGCTTTCTACCACAGGCTCCACCTGAGGCCACATTCCCTAGCAGCAGCATAAAGCACATTTCTCACATTTGGTCCTGTCTGGACTGGTCCAAGGGCTAACACACGAACAATTTCCTGACTGAGCTGTCTTAATGCTTGTTGCTGCTTGGGGACCCAGCTGAAATAGTTCTTCTTTCAGGTCACTCAATAGAGAGAACTTACAAGTTGACTATAACCTGGAATATGCATTCTGCAGAATCCCACAATGCCTGGGAATACCTGGGTTTCCTTTTTGTTAACTACTGGGGATATGGGTGTTATCATAATGATCACATCTGCTAGATGTGATGGCGCCCATCTTGCCATTTTATTCCCCAAAACTAGATTTCTCGTAAAGGTCCTTTGGCCTTCTTTTGTTTTATGGCAAAACCCGCTTTCAAAAGAATCTGGATTTCCTTTTTTTCAAAAAAAATTTCTCAAACACTTCCTCAGCTGTGTTGCCCCACAGAGTGATGTCATCAATGCATGGCAAGCTTTCTGGGGCTTTGCCCTGTTCCACTGCAGTCTGCATCAGTCCACGTCAAATTCTAGGGCTGTGCTCCCACCCCTCCATGGCAGTCGATTCCAGATTGGACACCATTGCACATCGGACACCCTTCCACATCAGAGCTAACTGTGGCCTGCACTGCTGAAAAAGGGATTGAGAAACATGCATTGGCAATATCAGTTATTGTGTATCACTTGGCTGCCTTTGACGCCAGTTCATACTGGAGTTCTAGCATGTCTGGTACAGCAGCACTTAATGGTGGCATGACTTCGTTCAGGCCATGACAGTCCACTGTAAACCTCCACCCCCTATCAGACTTTCACACTGGCCCCATGGGACTATTAACAGGCAAGTGAGTCTTGCTAATCACTCGTTGGCTCTTGAGTCAACAAATCAGCTCCTGGATGGGAATGAGGGAGTCTCAGCTGGGATGATACTGATGCCAGTGCACCATCATGGTAGCAACTGGCACTTGCTGTTCTTTAACACACAGCAGCCCCACAACAGAAGGGTTGTTCAAGAGGCCAGGCAAGGTAGATGTTCAATCCTCTCTGAACCTGCAGGGGCTACATCAAAGGCCCAATGGTACCTCTTTGGATCCCTGAAGCATCCTTTTTTTTTGAAAGAGTCAATGGCAAGGATATTTGGGGGCCTCCAGACTGGTGACAAGTGGGTGCTTCTGCCACTTATTTCCTGTTAGGCTCACCTCAGCTCCTAACACAGACAACAATTGGGATCCCCCTGTCACTCCAGAAATCCTGATGTGTTCTGCTCCCTTGTAACCTGATGGCATTAGGGTACACCGTCCACTGAAACCAAAGTAAATCCAATTGTTCCTTTCCTCTGCTTGGCCGCAGGGAGGGCCCCCCTATTCCCAATCAGAAGATTCATTACCTGACTCTTGCAATTGCAAAGCAGAAGTCTTTACATCATGAAAGGAGCCCATGTCTCTCTCTGTAGCCCTGGCTACGCTACAAGGACTATTCACAGGTGTGATCCAACTACAGACCAGCATGGTCCTTCCATGGTAGAAGGCGTAGGGTTCAAACCCACATGGACATAAGTCCATTGGGTCAGTATCAGAAAGAGGAGAGGGATCCTCAGCCCATCTACTACATTGCGGGCATTGCTGAACAGCAACTGGAGCAGTAATCTTCCTGGAAGGAGCCTTTTTAACCACTGCTTTTCCCCCACAGTTCATGTACACAGACTTCCAGGATCAAGGCAGGTGCACCGTCCTGCTTCCTTATATCCTCCTCACAGTCATGGAGATAGAACCACAGGGTGGGACGTGGCATGTGCCCATGGTTCCCTTTCATTTGGGCACAGAAAGGCTGACTTGTGGCAGCTGAGATGCTGGTCTGCAGGGGCAAGGAGGGAGAGAGATTATCCACATTCTCTTCAAGTTGCCAGACCTTGTTGAACAGTCTTTCCATAGCTGAGATGCAGACCCATAGCGGTGAGGAGGAATAGAGATTCTCTTTAAATCGCCAGAGCTGGCAGATCAGTCTATATATACAAAGTTGGTGCCTCAATGTCAGCCCAGTCCATCATTGCTAGGCTGCCAGCCCATGATGTCAGTGCGCTCTGTACAGACTTCTGCCACACAGACCGTGTGCACTGTACATTATTCTGATCTTTAGGGGCCTAATTATTGTCCATGTCACTGTATACTACCTCTGCCACGGCTAATTGCCTCAGACACTGGATACCTTCCTCTGTGGTAGTCCACTTGCCTCACTGGGTTACAATATTTTACTAAAGAGGGTACCTTGTCTGCATGCTCAATAAGAGCCATCTCGGGACGCTGTGGGTGACTGCCCCTCTTCTGATCCCTCTGCCAATCCCACAGTCCCTAGCAATGGATCCCAGCTGCTGTGCTTCCCTACCTTCTAGCTCCAGATTGTTACGCCAGCTATCCCAGCACTGAAGCAACCGCGTACCAATTCACTCATCTCGCTGATGGACGAAATCTTTCCACCTATCTTGCAGCTTGGTCATGGATAGTGACCAGGTAGTTTCTGCCTCTTAATAATCTTAACTCTTTCCTCCCCTGTCCTGCTGCAGAATAGCCTGCCTCTCCTGATTCTTCCTCTGTCCCCCCACTCAGGAGGAGTTGCTGCTTCTCTTACTAACTGAGCTGACGTCTGCTTCCACTGCTTCTTCTTGACTACAGGAGCAACTATTACAACTGAGGGTTATGTCTCTGGTTTAGTGTCTGTTTGTGTGGCCTCAGAACAAGAGACCTTCTCAGTGCCCGTTTATGGGCTCTTAGATCAGGACGCCACCCTCTTGCATCTCTGAGGGCACTGGACAGTGGCTTAATAGTCATGAGCCAGGTCCCAACGCAGCTTTAGAAGTCACTGTGTTTCACTTGCCCTCCTTCAAATGCTGTATTAGTTTGTTGGGTTTACAAGCCTGTTCAGGTGTGAAATCCCAAGCTATCGGAGGCAGTAACAGCCCTATGCACCTGCCCAACTCCTCCCATACACCCTGCCCCCCCAGGATCAAACACCTTAGAGTATGTTCTTATGTGGCACCCCAATTAGTTGTTTAACCTTATGAACAATACTCAAAATCAGGATCACAATACACACCAGTATGAACAGTCTGATTACACAAGGATATTGAAGGAACTGAGAAGCCATTACACTAAGGCTATAAAAACCTATCCTGGAGGACAGGGATAGGTGCTATTCTTTCCTCTCTCCATTAAATGTCTCTCAAAAGGACAAAAGGGGAAAGGTACAGTTGCTGGTTTTGTCCATGAGAAGGTTCTTGGAGTACTGGGACACCAGCGATGTAAGACCCAAATACTAGATTAGGTTGAAGGCCAGTGGATTTATCATAGCTCTCCGAAGCAAAGGAAAACAAAGTGATAAACACACTAAAGAGCAAAATCTGAAAACAGTCATTAACACTTCTTGGAGTCTGTTGTACAGCTAGAAAGGAATGAAGCATGAGAATATTCAAGGAAACACGCCAAAGTAAATATGCCAGCATCATGATCTGCAACAGCCACTCAATAACAACTTAAGTAAACAGGTATAACAGCTAAAAGTTTAACCTAGTACACTTTAATCAAATCTGTTATTATCTCGAAGACCATGAACACCATGTTGGGCACCAAAAAGGACTGTTGTGGGTTAACCCCAGTACGCAGCTAAGCACACACAGCCACTCGCTCACTTCCCCCCTGCAATCCTAGTGGCACAGAGGAGCAAAGGAAGAGTAAAAGCAAGGAAGCTTGTGGGTCAAGATAGAAATTTTTCAGTAAATAAAGGTAAGTTGGAAGAAGACAGAAAGAAAACTAAACAAAACAAATGATGCAAAGGCAATCACTTGCCACCTCCCAAGGCTGGGTTCCCAGGCAGTTCCCAGGCAAAATATGGCTAACCTCCGGAAACCTCCTCCTCTTCCTTTTAATTGCTGAGCATGTTACATGGCATGAAAAATCTCCTTGGTTAGTTTGGATCATCTGCTTGGTTTTGTGTGTGTGTGTCCTCAACCTTTTGTCCACCCCCCGATCTGTTTACTGGGGGATAGAGGCAGAAAGAAAGAAGGCCTAATGCTGTGCAAACACTGTCAGCAAGACCTAAAATATTAGCGTGTTATCAGCATTGTTTCGGTCACAAATCTAAAACACAGCACCCTATGAGCCCCTATGAAGAAAATTAACTCCAACCCAGCCAGACCTAGCACACAAGCATAGCTAAAACCAAAAATCTAACAGACAAAACAGGTCAGCCTCATAGAATCATCTTGAAACTGACTAGCCAAAATATAACCTTACTTTACCTATCTCTATCATGATTAAGATCACTGCCTATTCAAACATCCATTAAAACAAAGCTCTGTCCCAGGGATTAGACAAACAAAATTATACAACATTGTGAATTAAACTGTTAATTTAAGTACAGGGAAGTGTAACAGTTTTACATCTTTCAAAACTGAATTTAAGTTTTAGCAGACTGCTCTTTCCATAGTTATTTAAATAATCAACTTATAATTAAATACCTGGCATTTCTTTAGTTCCCTCTTTAGCTGAAGAACTGTGATGTGATGTGGCTCTTGGCTGGTCCCAGTCCCTATGTCAGTTTCCTGCATGGTGAGAGCTTCCTTCCTTACTTCCTGTACCATAGTGATCCAGCTCTGCAACCTGTCCCGCTGACTTCTTTTTAAGCTAACGTCATTGTTCAAATCAACCAGAAATGGGAAGGCTTCATCTACACAATTTCTATAACTGAAACATTGAACCTGAAGCCGGGTGAGCTGCTCCTCAAGGGAACTGATACGAGTTCTTTCTTGATTTAAGTCGTGTGAACACTGATTACTGACTTGCTGGTTCTGCAAAGCTTCTCGGAGCAATCTGATTTCAAGTTCCATTTCATCAATCCGGTCTTGATCAGGATTGTAATTTACAACTGGTTTATTTCTAATGTTTTTTGCTCTGTTGGCATATTTGAGGGAATTTAAAGATTCATCAAAGTCTGATGAGGATGGGCTTATACACGTTATCATGACAGTCTTGGCATTTCCTCCAAGGGAGTCTTTCAGAATACGAGTGATTTTAGCATCCCTGTATGGAATATGTACGCTTTTTCTTTTTGGGTCTCCAAGGGCACTGATGACATTTCCTAAAGCCAACAGACCACTATTGATCTGAATTGATTCTTTGAAGCGTTCACCAGTATTTCCAGTCTTTGTCACTCTCTCTGATCCTGCCAAATCCACAAAATGAAACTTTGAAGCAATCATCTGGACTGATTTCCAAGATGAATCCTGTGCAGCATCAGTATTTTTCTGAGACTCTGCAGACTGTTTCTGACAAATACTGATGGTAAAAATGGCATGGGATCGACTAGAGTGTTCATTCATTTGTGTTGTGCCTGTGTGACGAGCTGCATTGCCACTTTCCAACAGGCTTATCACTTCATCTGCACATTCTACTTGGAATTCCTTAGCACCAACAATCACTTCAAACAGCAACCAAAGAAAGTAAGAATAACTCAATTAATTCTAAACTCTTCAGCAGAAGTTTACAGCAATTAGGAATAGTCAAACTATAAACAAGAGAAACATACAAACCTGTATTATTATGTCATAACATATAGCTATAGAAAAAGAAGACATCGATATGTTAAAAGCATGAGGTACAACATAGCTGAAACTTGCATATATTTAATATATGGGTATGTTGTGTCACAGCATTTGAAACAATATCTTAAACATAATACACAGTTTAACTCATTTACACATTGCCATATGAAATTTGCATCTAGTGATATCTAGAAAAAGTATGAGCAAAGTCAGCTCAAAGGATATTTTGCCAGTTAAAAAAAAAAAAAAGACTAAAAATAAAAAATTATTCCTACTTTATGGTAAGAACAGAATTTCTGTCCTATATAGCTCAGGTAGTTGGGCCTTTTGGACAGGTATCTATTAGTAAATGAATAATGTGGAAGTGTACTTTTATCAAGTACTGCTACCAAGCATAATTTTTGTCCTTTGTTTTAACGAAGGATGGAAAATATCCTAGAACAATCAACTGAAGATGAGTCCAACTGTACTGAAGAAGAAAAATAGTTTAAAATATATTGCAGGGTCCTTATGAAGCAATGATACTGTCTGCAATATTTACGCTAAATTAATACCTTCTTCCAGCTACAGACAACAAAACCATGCCAGCTCAGTGCAACAGCATATTAATATTAGATCAAAAACAATGCGACTATAAAGAATAAAGAAAAAACAAACAAACAAACAAACAAACCCAGAAGAGATTACACAGTTTCAGCATAAAATATCTCTGCAGTGGATTCTTCTAGCATTTGAATGTGGTGATCAGGAGAACTATAGCATAAGCATTAATTTCAAAGCCTCCAAAAAATATCAGATGCTACTTTTAATGAAATGTTCTCTTCCACTCATTTCATAGTGAAAGAGGAACAGATATTTACAGTATGAGCAGCTTGACAATTATAATTTCGGAGAAGCAAAGGATTAACCTTGAAATACTTATTCAAGTGAATAATCACATACTACTTTGTTTCTAGACAGAATTTGCAGAAGCAATAACTGCATTTCTACTTTATCATTTGTTGCCACTTCTGAGGGAGTATCTATATCGTTCGCAGGCCTCTAAACCCGGAACTGCTTCAGATCAGCTAAACTGAGTTTATATTCTATAAACATCACTTTCTTGTAGTATTAGTAATGAATAAGCTCTTTCAAGAGAAGGCAAGAATAGCTCGGGCACACAACTGAAACCAAACACAACAAATTTTAGAGCTCAAATCCTACCTGTATTTCCCTTTTCATCTTCTCGGATATGTAATTCTTTCACAGAGGTCTCCAACTCCAATAAATCTCGAAGTTCTTCCTTGTAAACCTCTATATAAGATACCTTCACATGGAAGTCAATGTTACGGTTTTCAGAAATATGCTGAAATAATTCCTGAATAGCCCGTGGGATTATGCCCTTTTCACTCTCCGCAACTGATGCTAAAATATAAGCAAAGATGTCACAGAAGTTGCAGCCATCCTGCTGCACAATTACAAAGCGTGAAGGCTGAAAAAAATCTGTGAGATTGCTATTCAATATACTAATCAATCTGAAGAGATCAGTGTTCCCAAGGATTTTTCTAAATACTTGTTTTTCTGTGGTTCAGAATATTTGTTTGGATGCATTAATAGGATTCAAAGTTAAGTTCTAAATTGCATAATGTTATAGTCATGAAAGTTACAAAAAATATGGAGTCTACTTTAAATATATAGTACTCATAATGGTTTGCAACAACATTGCAAGGGTTTGAGAAACTGCAAATTCCATTTAAATACAGAAAAGACCATTAGTGACTTGGTGAAACAATACTTACGAGCAACATTTACAACAATTTCCTATTTTTTCAAAGTAGATATGGAACACTAATGCCAAACTCTGTTTTTATTTTATTTAATATTCAGCATAGGACAATGCTTCCATAAATAATTTCTGTTCTTTATTCAAGAGTATGAAAACTGTTTATCTATGACAGGATACCAAGATTTTTTTAACCTAAAAAATAAAGGGTTGCTCACATCTATCTATGAATTTAGTAAACATACATATAAAACTAAAATTGCTGAGCTATGAATAGCCTTCGATTGTGACAGGCGCTACCTAAAGAGTGCAGCTACCAATGGTACATACAAAAACATTAAATAACTACTAATAGAGGAAAGAGAAGTGAAGTTATAACAGTAAGCAGAATTAAGAAGCCAAGTGTATAAGGTTCAACAAGGCCAAGTTCCCGGTCCTGCACTTGGGTCACACCAACCCCATGCAGCGCTACAGGCTCGGGGAAGAGTGGCTGGAAAGCTGCCTGGCAAAAAAGGACCTGGGGGTGTTGGTGGACATCCGGCTGAATATGAGCCGGCAGTGTGCCCAGGTGCCCAAGAAGGCCAACAGCACCCTGGCTTGCATCAGGAATAGTGTGGNCTGGGGGACAAGTATTATGAGGATCGGCTGAGGGAACTGGGGCTGTTTAGCCTGGAGAAAAGGAGGCTCAGGGGAGACCTTATCGCTCTCTACAGCTACCTATAAGGAGGTTGTAGAGAGGTGGGGGTTGGTGGGGTTGGTCTCTTCTCCCAAGGAACAAGCAATAAGACAAGAGGAAACGGTCTCAGGTTACACCAGGGGAGGTTTAGATTGGATATTAGGAGAAATTTCTTCCCTGAAAGGGTTGTCAAGCATTGGAACAGGCTGCCCAGGGAAGTGGCTGAGTCGCCATCCCTGGAGGTATTTAAAAGATGTGTAGATGTGGTGCTTAGGGACATGGTTTAGTGGTGGTTTTGGTAATGTTAGGTTAATGGTTGGACTCGATGGTCTTAACGGTCTTTTCCAACCTCAATGATTCTATGATTCTAAATAAAAGGAAGATTTGAATACCTATCAAGAGATTTAGAATAATCTATTTATATCCATTTGGAAGACTTAAACAATAAATTTCTATGATGTCATAGAAATGCCTCTCAAAAAAAAATGCAAAGAATGAGCAAGCAAACAATTAATTGCCTAAAGCAGACATTTTCAAGACAAGATAAATGTGGCAAGACTCTCCAAAACACTGCATTTCAGGAAGAAATTCTAGTTTAAGTTGCATGTTAAATTGGGGAATAAGAAAGAGCACTTTATAAATTGTTTTTCTCTTAGATATTTTTGGAGAATTTGTTTTTCAAAACAGTTTCATTATCACAAACTCTGGAAGCATTTTTTTTTTTACTACGCATTAGCCCTTAAAAATTCTGCATCATCATCTGCTGTGTATTAAATATTTAACTTGCACAAATACAATGTTCAGCAGTTTAAAAAAAAACCACAAAGTTTCTACAACCTACCAATGTGGCCACCTCCGATGGTGTAAGTCTTCCCAGAACCTGTCTGTCCGTATGCAAACACTGTAGCATTATATCCCTCAGTCAAAGACACTAGAAGAGGCTTAATGCAAACACTATAAACTTCTTCTTGGGTTGAGTTTTTGCCAAACACCAAGTCAAACGTGAAGACACGGTCTTTCCCAATGATAATCTGTTGTGTATTTGGAACTAATCTCACACACACTTGGTGGTTATGAAGTACTTCTTTGGAAAGCAGAGGTCTGATTCGAACTGCAACTTTAACTGGGATCTCCTCCATGCCCGACTCCATCCCTGTGCTCCCCAGTTAGTATTCACAAAGTCAACAAGAAATCTGTTACTAGTCCTGTGTTCGCCTCATTCCCAGTTGTCTGCAACTAAGAAAAAAAAGTTTTCCACGTTATATAATAAATAAGAAATAATTTCCTGCTGAAGTAGAAAGTTGACGTTTCCTAAAGAATACATAAGTACCATTACACTCTTGAAAAGTACTTGATATAAAAGCAGCTATATTAATGGCTGTTAAATTAACTCATAAATTAATTTTGCCTCTATTAATTTCCAAGCTAGCAGACTTAAGTCTGAAAGTTGCCTGATTTTCTATTGGAACGTAATGCAGCCGTATGAAACAATATCCTAAGAGCTTCTTACTAAACACTATTGATAAAGCATATGCTTAGAATGAACCCTCTCATTTTCCTATTCCTGCATTTATGCTGCATAGGCAACAAAAATCAGTCAGACAAAACCTTTTTCTCCAAAAGTTATGTGTATATACACTCATGGGCTTTAAAACGCTCTTCCACTTAAGAAGAGCCAAGCATTTGTAACTTGCCAAGCACAGAGAAAGCAGTTGTGCTGCCTACAAAGTGGGTGTGATTTTAAGTGTATCTAATTACTGCACATAAAACATTCCCCTGATTTTAATCTGCATCTTTAAGCACATACATAACTATTTTTTATTAATTACATATTTTAGCAACCACGGTTCCTTATACTGGTCCCTGTATATTCATTCTTACAACATAAGCACTGTGCAGTAGCACAACTGTAAATATCAAGGAATAATCTATCTTCACAGCTGTCTTCCATGAACATTCAAAAAACCTCACAGGTGTCACTGGATCCCAAACACATCCTTTTTTTTTTTCCTAATTCTAAGAGTCTCTGCAGTGCAAGGGAAGCTGAACTTCCCGCTCGCTGAACTGCCACACATTGCCTGGCAGAACTCGTCAGCTAAGCCCCCAAAATTCAAGTTTGTTGAAAACAAGCAGCTTTAAACAGTTGCTGTCTTGTGGTTGCAAAGAGAAAAGCTTTTGCATTTCATTTTATTCCATTTAGTTTGAGAACTTGGCCATCCAGACCTGAGAAACTATCTGAAGTTTAAAAAAAAGCCCCACTTCGTTAACTGAGCAAGTAAAACAAATATGCAAAGCATGAGACTGAAATCAGACTCATAAAAGACACGGCCATCAGAAACAGCTATATAAACTTACTAATTACAGATTTAAAACACATTTTGATGGATTTATCTTTTTATTTATTCAGGTGCATTATTCTT
>VZSZ01002784.1:0-22171 GCA_013398815.1 Ibidorhyncha struthersii
TGAACAAAGTTGGTCCTGTTTTACCTCAAACCAGGACAGCAGACAATGCTATTCTTGTTAAATCTAGGATTCAAACCTCTTTAGAGCACAGCAAAACATCAGAGCTGCCTGTGGAGCAGAAGGGCAGGATGACAATCACAGAATGGTTTAGGTTCGAAGGGACCTTAAAGATCATCTAGTTCCACTCCCCCTGCCCTGGGCAGGGACACCTCCCCCCAGCCCAGGTTGCTCCAAGCCCCGTCCAACCTGGCCTTGAACACCTCCAGGGATGGAGCAGCCACAGCTTCTCTGGGCAACGTGTTCCAGTGCCTCACCACCCTCACAGTGAAAAATTTCTTCCTAATATCTAATCTAAATCTACCTTTTTACAGTTTGAAGCACATATTCACACTGAAACACAGGCAGCGACACCTCTCTTGCTGGGAAGGAGTCACTGCAGACTGGGCACAGTCTGAGGGCAGGGCAGCCGTTTGCACCGCAGTGACAGGAACAGCATTTTTCAATTCCACCCCATCGCAGCTTCAATTATTTCTGACCAGACCAAAACCCACAAGTTCAAGAGGTAATGGAGCCCCATGCCCACAGCTCAAACATCATTTTCCCTCACTGTGACAGCTGTTACCCGACAACATCAACCAAAAAACTTTGTCCTCCAGTTTTACCATTCTGCTTCAATTTTCTCCACCTTGTTTTTATCAGTCGAGTTATCTAAAAAGAAAAGGAAGGGAAATACAATTAAGAAAAGCACTGCTGTAAACACCCTCCCCTTTTTCTTCTCCACTACATCCCACAAGCCTCACACCACTCCCCGCGGGGCCGCGCTCTGCTTCTCCCAGCTCAGGTTCATCTCCGGCTGTCAAAGAAAAGCACGTTGTTTCTTAAACACCTACACTCATGAGGAAGCAAGTTCAGCAGCCCAGCACCATTTCCAACGCGAGTTATTACACAGGTGTGGTGCAAATACAGCTACTATTAAGCTTATCAAATACCCACCAGATTTTAATCTCGTTAGAAAGCTAAAACCCACTCCTAGAGAAACCAGAGATGCGACTCTCTCCAAAACTTGCTTTCAGCCCGTTGAGGCAAGTTCATTTTTCTCTTTTCCCTAAACCCTGTCCTGAGCAAATTGCTCCTCCCAAAAGCTGTTCATGAGGTTTCAAAGAAAGGAACATGCAGTTCATGTGCCATTAAAAAAAACAAACCAAAACACAAAGGTACTCAGAGCTAGGAATGGAAAATATTTACAACACACCACAAAGGCAAATTAACCAAATTAACACATTAATGGGAAAACCTAGGAGCAGAATTAGAAAGGCTATACCAGCTAAATTGTCCTCAGCAGTTTGGCCTCCACCAATGACCAGAAACCCTGAGGCCGATGACCGATGACCGCCGGTAAAGGAGTTTCCCTGTCCCAGACACCTCTCAGTAGCCTGTGCTGAGATCAGGAAAGGAAAAAACAGCTCTCCTTGGCTTTCAAAGACATACAGTGCCAGTCAAAGGCAATTTTTGACCTCTGTAGATAAGCTCCCTGGCCAGTTGTGATAAGGGCTTGTGTGGGACACCGACTTCAGCCACCTCCATCCAGAAAAAGTTTTGTCACACTGAGCGAGCATGGAGTCCTGTGGACTAAACAGGGAATGGGTTTGGTGACCTGAGTACAATTACCCACGGCTCTGGAGCTGCCCAAAAGCATCCATGCCCTCGCTGCTGCAGGTTCTTACCCTGTGCAGGCACTAAGGCAGGCATTTCTTGTTATTTATTCTTTTAAACTGGTAAAGCAAAGCAGAGTGGATGGTTCATGACCTGCTGGGAATCATCCCCCAGGCAGAGCTTGTATATTTAAGAAGCATTTGAGTTACATCACCGTTAAACACACCTTAAGTATTTCA
Organism: Ibidorhyncha struthersii; assembly: GCA_013398815.1. Lineage (NCBI taxonomy): Eukaryota > Metazoa > Chordata > Aves > Charadriiformes > Charadriidae > Ibidorhyncha > Ibidorhyncha struthersii. The sequence continues at coordinate 1,893 of VZSZ01002784.1, forward strand.
CTAGGCTGAAGGCTGACAATAGTGTGCAAGGACAGTCTTTGCTGGACATCTAACTCCTGGTAGATATCCTCAATAATTTCCTTGATTTTTGTCCATAAAATGCTACCTAATTTACTGACAGAAATCCAAAGAGCTACAATAAGCTTTTAAAACAGAGCACAGCAAATAAGAAGCGATTAAACAAACACAAACACAAACACATTATGATTATCAAAATGCACCAGCGTTGCATGCGGTCCCAGCATCCTTTTGGGTTTTTATGAACTCACAGAGGCAGATTTTTCACCCCATCCATCAGCCAGGGGCTGGAACAGGAGCCCAACTGCCTCCTACTCTGGCTTTTGATGTGCCAGGAGCTTTGGGAGCCTGGGTAGGGGCATTAATCCAAAACGAGCAACATTGAGGGCTAACCTCAATATTTCCGGAGCCTCCTGAAAATGCAAAATTAAAGGCTAAGAATAAAAACATATAATGGAAATACTTTTTTCTTTTTTTTTTTTTTTTTCAGAAAGGAGCGTGGCACCCTTTGCCAAGCCACAGGGTGAACCCCTGAGGCACTAAAGAGGAATGAAAAGTCGCCCTTCAGTCCAAGCTCAATGAAAGGGACAAGAAGGACAACAAAAAGGATGACAAAGGGATGCGCCAGGGGCCAGGAAGGGCTGCTGGGGCTGAATGATACCAGGGAACCAAAGCACTCCTGGCATCACTGCACCCCTTGAGGCTTGCACAGCCCCTCGAGCACCCAGCGCCCCCACCCTGAGCACCCCAGCCCCTCTCATCTCTCCTGGTGTGGCCAGAGGAAAGGAGCATCACCCAGCCCACACATCTGCAATAGGAAAAGGAGCTTTTTTAACAGGCTTAAAACATACCTTCCCCCATCACTGGCGTGACCCAGCTGGGCTACATCTTGGCTGGAAGAGCCTGAGTTGGTTTTCCACATCCTGAAAAACAAAACCGGAAAAGAAGAGGGGAAACCTGCTTTCCAACCCACGCTGGGCTGTAGAAAGCAGAAAACAGACAAATCCTCCCCAAGGCACGAGTCCTCGCACACATCAAAGGCTTCTGAGCGAGGGGAAAAAAACAAGGCAGCATCATTTGTTTCCACGTGTCGTGAGGAAAGTTTACCCTATAACAGTCAGCCTTTGACCAACCAAATGGGGATTGGGAACTGGGAGAGAGATTTTACACTCTCAGTCACACAGTCTGGAATCAATAAAGGCCACGGCACTCCCAAAACCCTGCACATGCCATCCGAGTTCAGGGTTGGGACCTTTAGGGGAGGAGGATAATAATAACAACAATAATTATTATTATTACTATATTGTTATCATCAGCAGCATAGTGAAAACTCCCGCAAGAGACAGAGATTTTCTCCCTAATTAACAGGCTGAACCAGGAAACTAAAGAAAGAGGTAAGACATTAACGTTTCTTCCCCTCTTTAGAGGGTACAAAGCTTTACTGGTCATCGCTGCCTGCAAAATCAGCAGCTTCAAACCAGGCTAATTAACTCCCGAAGCCCAGCACCTCCAGTGGGAAGCACAAAGACATCGCAACCCTGTAACCAGGACCCTGTTGGGTCCCCACTGAGCCAGGCTTTGCCTCTCACGCTTTCCATGCCTGAGGAGCTCCTGAAAAGTTTCGGATCCCAGCTGCCAAAACCTGAAAATAAAACTGGCATTATTTTGGTTATTAAAACGCACCAGCGTTGCACATGCTCCCAGTGTCCTTTTGGGTTTTTATGAACTCACAGAGGCAGATTTTTCACCCCATCCATCAGCCAGGGGCTGGAACAGGAGAACAACTTCCTCTCGATGTGCCAAGAACTTTGGGACCCTGGGCAGGGGACGTTAATCCAGAACGAGCAACACCGAGGGCTGACCTCAATATGTCCGGAGCCTCCTGAAAATGTAAAATTAAAGGGTAAGAATGAAAACATAGAATGGAAATATACTATTTTTTTTATATATATTTTTTTTTGGCAGAAAGGAGCATGACGCCACTGTTTGCCAAGCCCCAGGTGCCCGCATCAAGTGACCAAGCAACAACTAAACCTAAATTACCCACCCAACCCCCAAAAAAAGCACATTTTTATAGCCATCAGCGATAATTTGGGGTGAAAAAAAAACCCAGACCACGAGTTTTTGTTAACTGGAGGTGCGGGAGGAGTTGGGCGCCCGCGGCGGAGGAACTACGATACTGGCTCCGGTGCACCGGGGACCTCCCCGCGCCCCCTCTGTGTGTGGGGGTGTCCCCTCCCTGCCACCTGAACGATCGCGCCCGGGCATCGTCACGCCTGTACATGAATATTCATGAGCCCCCGCCCCTCCGGGCCCCGCCCAAGGGAAGGGAGCGCATCCCCAGCGCATACCCGGGTCCCCCCTCCTCAGGCGGGAGGGGCTAAAGAGGGGTTGGGGGCCAAAGAAACAGAAGGAAAAACCATGCTTTAGCACCCAAAATCGTTTCCACCCTCGCCTGACCCCCCCCGCTCCCCCCTTGCTGCCCATCCATCGCCGCAACTGCACAGTAAAAAACTGCCGTTGCGGTACAGAGGTGTGCAAGCGTGTGTTCTGTTTCCCACAGGTAATTAAAATCAGGCTAGGTAATTAAACTGGACCTCATTTAATTTCAGTTGTTGCCAACCCAGTCGGTGTTTTAAGGCAGCAGCTCTCCCAGTCGCTGGGCGTCAGGCAGGGATGGTGACCCAGCATGGGGGGATCATGATCTGGGGTACCTGGGGGGTTCCAGACTTGTCCTGGTCTTACCTTGGCACCAGGCATCCATGACCGGGTGATGCCGGGGATAAAAGTTGGTCTAACACAGTCCCACAGTTGCCCTACAAATATTGGATAGCAAGCGTAGCGCACACACACTTTCTTATTTTTGACAGCTCTGTGGCGGTGCAAAAATACAGCTATAAAGAAAATAAATCAATTTTTACAGCCTGGGCTTGTTTCCTAGTTACTTCGAAAAAAATAAAACCAACAAAAACCCCATCAAAATATCAAACCCCTAAACAAATCCATTTTTAGAAATCCAGGTAAGGCAATACTCCAAATTTCCAACCGTTTCAAAGGAAAGAAAGAGCTGAGACAGTGCTGGGGGACAGGAAGAGAACTGGCCAGGGTGTTTGCAAGGGATGGTCATTTCCATCTTCACGGCTAAGGGAGAATTACAAGGGGAATTCCCTTCCCCGCCCCTGCAAAAAAAAAGCAAACCCTGCCTGCTACCCGAGGGGGGAGCCTGGCTTCCCCCCGTAAATCAGGTTTGCTACAGGGGGTGACACAGCAGCAGAGGGAAGAAGGCAGCTCTCTGACCCTGGCAAGCGGGAATAAAACAAGTTTATTCGCTATAGAGACACGAGTGTTTCTTTTTCACAAGTCTGGCTAGTCAACGAAGCAGCATTTTGCATCTTTGGATTTGTAAAGGACATTTTTCTCGGCTAGAAAACACTAGAAACAAACACAGCTGACCAAATAGGGATCAGAGTAAGGTCCATCTAGCCCAGCACCCGCAAAATAAAGGCAAGAACGGTACAAGCGCAGGGTAAGCACACAGCAGTACTCCTCCAGAGTGCTCACCAACAATTTGCACCCGTCTTTGTATTAGCCACCTTCATTTGGTTTTTTTGCCCCCTCCTCCAGGCCCTTTTTGAACCCACGTTCACAATACCTGGGGGCAAATCTTGCATGGCTCAACTTGGTGTGTGCAGAGCGCCGTCTTGGCTTTTCAGCCAGCCGTTTGAGAGCTTCATTTGATGCTCCTCTAATACCTAAATATTTGGAGAAACCCTGTCCAACGCTTGTGGTTTTGTAGATCTTACAAATTCTTTCCTGGCTTGGTTCTCTCTCCCCAGCTAAGGGTCCTCATGCAGGAGCCGGGCTATCATCCCTCTCCACGCCTAGTCTAATTCTACCATAACTTATTTCTCTGGGCACTTAGCAGGAGCGACGCTGACTTACTGCCCGCTTCACGCTGTAGTTGCATGAACCATACTCACTTCTGGCCAAGATTTACCTCCTCACAAAGCTGAAGGCCTTGGGCTGGCGGTTGCATAAAACATCCTAACGGGAACAGGCATTCCATCAAGGGAACTGGTCAAGTTGGCGTCTCCTTCTGGCCCTCACCTCCCAAGTCGGGTACCTTTTTAATTTCTACCCCTCTCGTTTTTTTTGCAGAGACTAGATGCAAGAGGAAGGTCGATCCACACAGGCCAGCGCAAGGTTACCCGATAAAGGACTAAAGGACAAGTGTGACAGACCTGGGGAGGGCGAGTGAGGAGCGAGATAGCGGCAGGGCTAAAAATGAAGAAAAACAGTCGCTAATACGGGCTTTAGGAAAGCGAGACTGCAAAGAGCAGACTCTTAGGGAAACTGCAACTCAAAGAAACTATGGTATTTAAAACAATTGCATGAAGGTTTCTCGACTCGGCTTCCTGCAAAGCTTTTACTGGACTCGGAGGCTTAAGGAGGAGTGTCCACTGGCCCAGCTGTCCTCTTGTAAGGGAAGCCAGGGCGCTCTCCTCATGGTGCACTGAGGCTGAAAACTCACCACAGTGTACACTTTGAGGAGCTGAACGCCCTCTGTTCCTTCAGACAGGCCAGCCAGCGGAGGACACCACCCTGCCAGGGACGATACGCACGTCTCTCAATCCTTGGGAGGACAGGAAGCAAAAAGGTGGGAGCATTAAAGAGACGAACAACAGGTCGGGTAAGAAAAATACTGCCTCTTCTTTTAATGTTTAAAGACATGAGTAAACAAACAGAACAGTACAGAGAGTCAGAAGCTACACCCCTCCCGCCTCCCCAAGCGGCATGCTCTGAACCACCACAGGTACCAGGGGACGACTCCAGCAAAGGAGCAGCAAAATCTGGGATTGGAGGGACGGCCGAGAGAAATCTCTGCTGTGTGAGGGCAAGAAGATAGTACTTGGGAGGAAGCAGCTTCCCTCACCCACGAGCAGAGCGACGTCTCCTGGGCACGGTCACGAGGGAACGGTTCCCACTCCGAGCAAGCAGCCCAAATCTCTTGCTAATGTACAGAAGGGCCATGCATGAACTCGGAAAACACAGCTGGAAGCTACATTAGAGGTGCAAGACACACTATGTACTGACCTTGGCAGCCAAACCTCTGCTCCACAGTGATTTTAGCCTCTCGAAGAACAAAGAAAACAGGGAAGTTAGGTCCAACTCAGCAAAGTGTTGCAGTACTCGTTTGAGAATGCAAAACTGAGTAGGAGGGGAACAAACAAGACTAAGCTCTGCATACATTCTTCCATCCTGCTCCATCAGGCTGCTCCCTGCTCCAGGGACACTCCCGACCCCTTATCCCACAACTGGCCTTGTCTTCTCAACTCATCTTCCTTGAGCTGCAGAGCATCGGGTGGTTAAAAGGGACATCAGGAAGCAACTCTCAGTGCAGGCTTTTAGAGGACAGTCGACTGGGTATCTGAGCGGAGGGCCGGGGAGAGCAGGGTGCATCAGATGTTGCTGCTGAAGAGAGGCAGAGATCGTAGGCACAACCGCTCCAGCTCCCACCTTGCCAGCAGAAGCCTGCACAGCAGTTACGGGAGGTGAAGCAAGCAGCACAGGTCAGGCTCTGAAGGCAGTCGCACGGCTGCCAGCCAGTAAGACAGTACAGATTCAGGCGCTACTTGAATTTCCATTTCCCAGAGCGGTGCCAGCTGGAACCGTGACACGTGGTGGAAAAGTAAGGACCACATTTCACTGCACTCTGTCTCTCCAGGTAGCAGAAGCCTGCAGTGGTGGTGTTTCTGCTGCCACCGCATGCAGTCAAATACGAAGGGAGTGCTAACTGGGCCCCTACGCGGCCCAGTTAACTGCACCAAGCACCAAGGTCCAATGCGGGGCCCCCCATAGTCCAGAGTCCCACAACAGAGCCCTCAGATCTCAACGTCACTCTCTTTGTCGTTATCGTGGTCACCATCATAAAACTCGTTGGCAGCTTCAGGCCTGGGGGAAAGACAATCACCATGAGCGAGGAGAGCCCCGACACCCTTGGGGCCAGAGAAGAATGTCTAGGTCACACTACCAAAGGTCAGAAGATGCCCAAACACCCCATGAAAAGTTATGTGAGGAGACCACACATTTCTAGAGAGAGGCTCCCTGGATAAAAGCAGGGACTCAGAAGAGACTTAATATCTGTTCTAGGAAACAGACTGTCTCCAGTATATCATATGCCAATCCGAGCAGGGACGGAAAGAGAAGCCCATTTCTCCAGAATGAGATCTGGTACCTGCTGTAGTTTTCCTCAGAGCCTCTCTCCTCTGGATCAGGCTCATCCGTGCGATCGTAGCTGAGCAAGTCAGAAGGGACATCATGGATCTGCACGCTGGGAGCATGGTTCAGCATTTTCAGATTCTCAAATATGGTCTGCCTGATCTGATCCAAGTACTACAAAGAGAAAACGGAAAGGGATCACCACAGTGAGATCTGGCAGTCTACACTGTTAGCGCTGCTATCTGCCTGCACCATCTACGTGGTGGCCATGAGAAACAGTTTTGTACAGAAAGCTATTTATCAGAGCAGAGGAGGTGGGAGAGTTAATTCAGTCATTGATACTCAAGCACACAGAAGACAGTAAGACAACCCAGCAAGGCTCTCAAATGCTATGAGACTTTTGGACATCCCAGAGGAAAGGTTCTGCTTGTTTTTCGTCATTTTTCTGCCCCGCAAGAACTCCTTGCCTGGGCTCTACCTGCTTTCACAGGACAGAGCATCAACCACAGAGTTTGGGAAGTATATAGCTGATACGGCAATAAGAGACTGCAAGCACTCACCTGCCTGGAGTTCTGGTTTTCAATCCTCGTACTGACATCAGGATGAAGGGTGAAGTCTGGAGCGAAGTATTCGAAGTACTCTGTGATGGAACGAGCAAGAGAGTTACAGCACAGAGGCAAGGGAGCCCAGCCACCAGCTGCTCTGCAGAGAAGCAGAGCTCACTCTCCCACCACGCTAAGGGTGACCAGACCTTAAAAAGCTCTGCAACCACAAGGAATTACATGAAACAACTGAGCGAGCAAAAGTAAATTGCTGAATAGTAAACGATCCAAATTAAACGATACATGACACAGTAAGGCTGTGTCTGCCCAGCAAAGCCTACAAGTGGGTGGTAGGAGACAACTGAGGCCACCTCTAAGATCAGAAAGTCACTTTCGCCCTGGTCTTATCCCTGGTCAATGCAGCACAGAAGTCTTAATTCTTCAGCTGATGTGACAAATACTTTAGCTACACTAATGAGGAAAAAACAGAACTTCAACTTACCACTGTATGGGAGCTCTTCGCTAATTGCTTCATCTACAAGCAATGACGTTTCGTAAGTCCTGAAAACATGGAATATGGTGAGCTCGGTCCAGAGAAAGCTACATGGGGGAGAAAGCCCCCAGAAACTGCTTAACCGGTGACCTTCAACAAACAGAGGAGACTCACCAGCATCGTGCCACATTGCGGACTGTGTAACCACCTCCTCCCAGTACTAGCAAAGGGATGTTGAAGCTCTTTACGTACTCCACGCACTCCCTAGAAACCCCAAACAGAAAAACGTCAGAGCTGTTAACCACAGCGCACATTTCACGTGTCAGAAATGCCACCGCGCACTCAAATGCCACCATGGCTGGTGTCATACACCTGGAGTCCAGGGCTTCCACAAGGGACCCTGAACCACATGCTACTGTGTGAACCACCTCCCTGAAGCACCTCATACAAAGCCTCAGTCTGAGACCCCCTCCTATCACAAAAGTGTTAAAAAAACAGCCCCAAAAACTGCTGGAAGGCCAAAGTCAAAGCTCAAGCCTCATAGAAGAGGACTCATTAGAGCCCTCAGACTAAAGGACGGTAGCAAAGGGCTACAAAGATGATTAGGGGATTGGAACATCTTTCATATGAGGAAAGGCTGAGGGATTTGGGTCTCTTTAGTCTGGAGAAAAGAAGATTGAGGGGGGATCTTGTTAATGCTTTCAAATACTTGAAGGGAGGATGCCAGGGGGATGGGAGCAATCTTTTTTCAGTGGTGCCCATTGATAGGACGAGGGGTAATGGGCACAAGCTTGAACATAGGAGGGTCCATCTTAACATGAGGAGGAACTTCTTTACTTTGAGGGTGGTGGAGCACTGGAACAGGCTGCCCAGAGAGGTTGTGGAGTCTCCCACTCTGGAGACATTCAAAACCCGCCTGGATGCTGTCCTGTGCAACCTGTTGTAGGTGACCCTGCTCTGGCGGGGGGGTTGGACTAGATGATCTCCAGAGGTCCCTTCCAACCCTGACGATTCTGTGATTCTGTGATTCCTTCAACTAACTGCTCTGTCTCAGTCCCACTGTACTTACCCGTGTCCTCTTATACTGAGGTTAAAACAACCCAAACGGTCACAACCCAGAGAATCAGCACCGCACTGGGGAACAGAAAAAGAGTTTTTACTAAGGATGCACTGCTTTCCACACACACATCAGTACCCTCACCCCTTGGCCACCCTCATTCACCAGAGGTACAGACAGCAGCTCGGCTACGACACATCAACCCTAATCCCCTGGGAAGTGAAGGTAACACATCGATAGCAGCTCCCTCTAACCTACAGCCTCTGAAAAGGATGGACACACGCACAGAGGCTTGCTTTCTTACCTGCAGCACTATGCAGGTGGGCTGATAGTAATCTACCACCTGGTTAATGACTGGCTGGAAGAGGTGTTTATAACCTTTGGAGAGAAAGTAGATTAGTCATGGCTCTGGAGCAGAAGGACCAGCAAATGTCTGGGGCAAGGGGAAACAGCAGGGAACACCTACTTACTTTGGTCATCAATGCCATCTCGCAGAGGCACGTTGAGACAGTAATAACGACCGCTCTCTGCACCAACTTCATACATGTCACCTGGCCAGGGAAAGAGTGACAACAGCTTTGAGACTTCAGAGCTGGTGTGGAAAGGCCAGATCTGGTCTGGGTTGAGATCTCTGTTAACCTAGCTAGGATCCCTCTTTCTTACGAATAACTATACTTCTGTTCCTCTCTAACTGCTTTTCCATGCCCTTTCTTTCATCATTTCTCCCTGCAGCCCTAATTTTGTGATTTTACACTTTTATACTCCAGCAGAGCCTTCAAAGGATTCTGAAGCGAGGCCAGGATCAATGCTATAAGGGAAAATACACACCTGTACCAGGAAAGAAATAGTTCCCATATTTATGAAATGACACTGTCATGACACGGTCCGTCAAGTAGAAAGCCTCCTGCACACCGTCTCCATGATGGATATCAATATCAATATACAGAACACGGGGGTGATATCTATTGAATACAGGAGGAAAAACAGCATTACTGTCTGCACCGCACCCAACCTCACTGTTCCCCACGTGCCTCAGTATCACCTAGAGCTCTGAAAACCACCACCAATATCTACCTGCAAGCCCACTTGCCAGAAGAACTCACCTGTCCCACTGCAGGCATATCAAGCTTTAGGTATGTGACATCTGTATACAGTCAAACACCACTAAAACATTTTCTTCTGGTGTGCTTGGAAAGAGAAATTCATAGATGGTTTAGGTTGGAAGGGACCTTGAAGATCATCAAGTTCCAACCCCCCTGCCCTGGGCAGGGACACCTCTCACTAGACCAGGTTGCTCCAAGCCCTGTCCAACCGGGCCTTGAACACCTCCAATATTAGAGGAAAAGGTTTTCACATGGGGCCAGAAATATCTTGGAAAGCACCTGACAAAGAAAACCTATTTTAACCACCTGGGGGTTAGAAAGTTGTGGGGTTTCGTTTCCGCTACAAACAACATGCCATTAGTTAATCTTTAAGAGCTCCAACGATCTTTAATCCTATCAGGAAACGAAAGGTAAGCTAGCCGAGGAGGAGGCAGGAACACTTACTCCCTCCACGTGCCAGAGTACTGGCAGCACTATGTCCCAGCTGGCTAGCACCAAGAACACCTGGCTGGACTAAATTTACTGGAGAAGCAGCCTGCTGGGTCACAGAGACAGAGGGTGAAGAAGGGAAGATCATCACAACTAAATGCACTGGGGTAACGGTCAAAGGTGACGTGCCGTCGAGCCATCCCTGCCTGCCAGCTCTAGAGCTGCCTGCTTGGCCGGAGAGAACTTCTCCACCTTTTCATTAGAAATATTGCACCTGGTTGATCCCTGAAGAACAGGGGAACTGGCATCCACGCCAAAGCCCTAGGGGACTGGGGAGGGACCAGATAAAAATAAGACAACATCAAAACAGAGGGGAAGAGCACATGGTTTGTGCCATCTGCCACGAAACCATGGCTTAAGTGCTTCGGCAGTGATCTGATCAAACTGGTTGATGGTGCTGACCCATGCTGATTAGCAGACCAGTACCTTGCCTCGGTCTCTCATCAACCATTTAAGACAGCCCAGATCATTCATCCCGCAGACAAATGGCAGCAAGGAGAAAAAAGGGGATGAGTACGCACAGCCCTTGCACACTGGTGAAGGGAGAAAGGGACCTTCTAAGAGCAGAGGCACCACAGCATTCCCATGATGGGAAGCAAACTCAAGTATGCAGCCACCTGCTGTGGAAACGGTTCTGGAAAACAGGCAATAAAAGAATAGGGACATATTATAACCTCCCATGAAGGGTAACTAGGCTGTATTTGAAGCCTCTGGCATATGGGACTCAGGTGAGACTAGAAAACGGGTGTGCAGAGATACCCAGTGAAGACCTGAGGTTCCAAACACAGAGCAGGGAAGAGTGGCAGAGAGGAAGGAGGTACAAGAAAGCCCAGTACATCCCGTAAATGTGACTTTGAGAGCCAGCAAGTTTGCCACCAGTCATGTAACTATTCTCTGGTGAACCCCAAATCTTTCTAATTCCATAGCATCTTGTCTCAGATTCAGTAACAAGGAGGTCGTTTGAGAGCATAAAAAAAAAAAAAATCACAGATTAACCCAAGAAACAGAAGGTATTTCTGTAACTATTCCTCCCATTCGGAGTTTATTTTTCATTTTCTTAAAAAACCCCAACTCTCTCTCTGACACTTTTCTACTCAAAGCAAGTGTCCTCTGATCATCCATGTGTTGCTCAAGTCCTATTCTTAAGCCACTCAAGCAAAACAAGAAAGATTCGAGCCATTTAACTGCCTCCAGTGAGCCATAATTTGCATTTACCTACAAAAGGCTCACTGTGGCAAAAACGCTGAGACTCAGGAGACCCTGAAACGAGTATTTCACAGATGGATAAGGAGAAATGGAATGGAATAACTTTTCTGTATCATTTAAGCTGCATACAACAAAACTGGAGTCAGACATTCCAATTTTCAAGCCCCCCTTCTTGTGCCAAAAGAGGAGGCCAGGCCAAAAATCAAATTGTTGGCCTTCCTGGACTCTACAAAGGCAAACGAGGGGGGGAAACAGAGAGAGAGAACAGTGAAACAGCAGAGGGAAACCACGCGCCAGCTAGGACAGTACTGTACTTGCCACACGTCCTTACTTGAGCAGCTCCAGGATGCCGATAACTATGTCGTTGACATAACAGAACCCAGAAGCCTGCAAGACAGAAAACCAAATAGCATTAGAATGGGATCAACCCAGAGCCCGGGCCTCAAAAAGACAGAGAAGGCAGATTTGCCTCGTTACCTCAAACTTTTTGGCATGATGCAGGCCCCCTGCCCAGTTTATTGCAATATCACAGATCTAAGAAAGGAAAGGTAAGTTAGTTTAAGGTGACAATGTGGCAACAACAACCTTGCACCCACTTCAACCTGCCAAGCCTGTGGTCCACAAACACCCTTCTGGCCTTTCCTTCTCCTATGGAAGCCTTTTCAAAGCTCCATCGTGGTTGTTAGCCCCGCCAACAGTTTTGGTTACATCATGTTCGCACTGGATTGATTAGTCCTGTGCTCTACATTCCCCGTTAGACTAGAGAAGATCATCTCCCACCACCACCGCTGCCCCTCCAGCCAGCAGCAGGCAGAGCACCTGGCATGTACAGTTTGTTCCTGTGCTTGTTCTTTACACTCATTAGACCTCTAAAAGTCTCTAAAAGACTCAAACCTCTTTAGGTTTTTTGGATACTCTCCTGAGGGACCCTTTTCTTCAGACCTTTTGCATGGTCTCATTTAGTGTGCTTCCATAGCAGAGAGCCAGCAGCACTCTTGAGGTGACCCAGCAGCCAGTTTCACTGAAGACCCCAGCTTTGTTCTACAGTGCTGAAAGCACTCTGTGACATTAGTACATGCAGCATTAGTATGCTCCGACTCCCTCCAGATTAAACACCTACTAAACAAGGTCCTGCACGTGGGCTGGGGCAATCCCATGCACAAATAGAAGCTGGGAGGAGAATGGATTGAAAGCAGCCCTGGAGAGAGGGACTTGGGGGTTTTGGTTGATGAGAAACTCAACATGAGCTGGCAATGTGCGCTGGCAGCCCAGAAGACAAACTGTATCCTGGGCAGCATCAAAAGAAGCTTTGCCAGCAGGTCGATGGAGGTGATTATGCCCCTCTACTCCACTCCTGTGAGACCACAGCTGGAATATAGCACCCAGCTCTGAAGCCCTCAACATAAGAAGGACATGGACCTGTTGGAGCAGGTCCAGAGGAGGCCATGAAGACAATCAGAAGACTGGAGCCCCTCTGCTGTGAGGACAGGCTGAGAGAGTTGGGGGTGTTCACTTTGGAGAAGAGAAGGCTCTGGGGAGACCTTATAGCAGCCTTCCAGTACCTAAAGGTGGCCTACAAGAAAGCTGGAGAGGGACTTTTTACAAGGGCATGTAGTGATAGGATGAGGGGGAACGACTCAAACTGGAAGAGGGGAGATTTAGAATAAATTTAGGAAAAAATTTTACACTCTGAGGGTGGTGAGGCACTGGAACAAATTGCTCAGGGAAGTTGTGGCTGCCTCATCCCTGGAGGTGTTCAAGGCCAGGTTGGACGGGGCTTGGAGCAACCTGGGCTGGTGGGAGGTGTCCCTGCCTACAGCAGGGGGGTTGGAACAAGATGATCTTTAAGGTCCCTTCCAACCCAAACCATTCTATGATTCTATAAACGGTTGCTTCTGTCAGTACAGGGATGGTCTCAAGCTTAACAGTCCTACAGCACTAAGCGTTTACATGGCAACACAGCAGTGCTTGCTATGTTGTTTTACAAAACAAATCCATTACGTTCTCCTTAAATTGAAAATCAGTTGGCTTGCATCTGTGTTTCAAAAGAAAAGCACATCAGTTCAGTTACCTTGTTGTTCAGCTGTGTTGCTCCCTGCAGGGAGGCCCCAGTATAGCGAGAGCAAAATTCAAAGAGGCCTGGAAAGACTGGGCTGAAAAAGAAACCACGATTCAAGCACAGAACATCTTCTCATTCCTCCCCATATCTCCAGAGCAAAGCCAGGAACAAAACTGTCCAGGGACATCACCTGAGCAAGATCAAAACTCATTCTCTATGAAAGAGTTAATTTGGGATCACTCTGACCCTGCTTCTAACACACTGAGTACCAGCAGGCGAGCAATCTGGCTGCAAACACAATGGGAAACTCACTGAATTTGCTAATGATTACCAAAGCTTCCAAGCTAGTCCTGAAGAGGCTCCCCTGCTCACAACGTGTGTCCCACAGCCTTGCTGACATGGGCCCAGAGCTAGGACATGATGTGAGACACTGCATCAGGAGAGGGGAGGACTGGTCTGCTCCAGCACTGTCAGGCTGTCTCTGGAAGATCCTGCCCTGTCTCTGCTTCCCAGCACAGAGTCCAGCATGCAGTATACTGCAACTGGAGATGAACGCTGCTCTTAAGACAGCAATCCATCCCACCATACAGAGCCAGACCAGGCACCAGGACAGTAGGGAAACACAGGACATGGAGCCTCTGTGTCACCAGCTTGCTGGTGTCATGTCACAAACTACATTCATGGGCAAGCAACGGCTTAAAGACTGTAGGGTTTACTTTTCCCTCCCCTCTCATTTCTTCTAAGAAGATGGTTTCTGATCGTCAGAGCAGCAAGGTCACAGAACAGTCTCTTGATTCTCAGCCTAAATATTAAAAAAACAAGCTATACTAATACCTGCTTGGGATAACACTGTTCTCTAGCTAATGTAACTCCTCCTGGGCTAGTACAGCTTTCCTCCACAGAATACACAAGAAAATCTTACTCTCTGACAGCCCTTATAATCCTGGACAGGCTGAGAGAGTTGGGGTTGTTCAGCCTGGAGAAGAGAAGGCTCTGGGCAGACCTTATTGCAGCCTTCCAGTACCTAAAGGGGCTACAGGAGAGCTGGGGAGGGACTTTTTACAAGGGCACATAGTGATAGGACAAGGGGGAATAGCTTCAAACTGGAAGAAGGCAGATTTAGATTAGATATTAGGAAGAAATTTTTCACTGTGAGGGTGCTGAGACACTGGAACACGTTGCCCAGAGAAGCCGTGGCTGCCCCATGCCTGGAGGTGTTCAAGGCCAGGTTGGACGGGGCTTGGAGCAACCTGGGCTGGTGGGAGGTGTCCCTGCCCAGGGCAGGGGGGTTGGAACGGGATGATCTTCAACGTCCCTTCGAACCTAAACCATTCTATGATTCCTCAACCAGACAAGGCACATTGCTATTTCCTGTCACCCACAGAGCCCTTCCACACCTTTCTTTCAAGTTTCAACTCTCACGAGCATTAAAGACTGGAATTGAATATTCTCAACAAGATCCCATGTAGTTTTGTATAGAATCGTGAGTGTCTCCTTAGTTCTACCTGAAAATCAGGCCTCTCAAAGCTGTCTGAAATTTAACATGCACATATTAAGGTAGCTAAAATGACAGGCCATTATTTAAAAAAACAAAACAGTTAGCATGTTCAAGCAGAACTGGAAGGTCTGCAAGAACAAGCAGTGATAGTCTCTAACCCAACAAACTTACAGCCTAAATATAGATCTGAAAAGGAGGACTGCAAGATCTAAAGAGGAGGGAAAGGAATCAAGGAGGTTCCTGTAATATACACAGAAGGGACACACACTTCATTCTGTTAAAAAACAAATAAGGAATGGGACATTCTAAAAGAGCTCTCTGGACACGAGCAATGCAGGAGCACCCTTTCTGATCAGGGGTTCACAGGCGGCACAGAGCACTCACCAGTCATCGCCCACGTTGAAGGCGTTGAGGCTCTTGGTGAATCCCTGCATGTTGTTGGGACTCACTCTCTGCAGGAAGTCTATGTAGTCCTCAGAGTGGAATCGGCACATGTCATGCTGGGATGCCTGGTATGGTTTGAAAACCTTCAAGAGAGAAAGGCAAGACTTATTTCCCATCCAAACTCACGTTTGTTTTGGCTGTAAGAAATCACAAGCTAACTGACAAATGACCTGGATGAGGTAGATCAAAAAACATCCAATACATTGGCTTCCTGACATTCGTGTTCATTTAAATTCAGCAAGTTGCTCCACAAAGCCTGCTTTCCTACTGATTTTTCTCTTTCAGATATGTCTCTTGCTTCTCATAACAACTGCAGCTCTTGCCACGTACTCTCTGACGCTTTCCTTCCCCCACTGCCCACACCATCCTCCTTGGGCAAGCCAGCAGAATAAAACAGCTGAGGTCAAACTACAGTTTTTTCTTCACTTGGGGGCACTATTCCCTTTCCGCTCACCAGCTTTCATACAATTTTAAGACCTTGATATAGGGGTGGTTTCGGTCCCTCTGTCAGATTTGCCTGTAATGTGCCGATAGGTTCAAAAGTTATTTGCAGAAAGCTCACAGACAGACGGAAGAGTTGCATAAGCTTTGTTTCCTTTGGAAAGCTGGCAAAAAAAATGGTCAGGGAACTGCATGGATTAAGATTAAAGGTCTTGTGACGATACAGGCTTGCCAGTTTGGCACCTAACGTGCATACCTCAGTACGCAGGAAGTTAAAAATTAATACCACATACCTGGCGAGCAGAAATTTAAGTCACACTAAAATCAGTAAGATACCTTTTTTGTGTTTCCCAATTTCTCTTAATTAAAGCATGCATGTAAAGAAAAAGCAGACCATGAAACAGAAAGTAGTAAGATGCACGAGCTTCTCACCAAAGGGAAAATTTATCAGGGCAATGTGCCTGGGCTAAGCAGGAAATGTTAATTTTTAGAGACACAATATATCCTAACGGATACTTTGTCTCCTTTCCTGAATTGATCCGCAGGTAGTATGGTGTTTTTCACATGGATGTATGGGGTTTGCTGTTTCTTGGACACTGCTGCCTCTGGCAACCCAAACAAGGAGTATGAGGAGACTCACAAGCATGAGCCATTAGTGCAGCTAGGACGGGTGAAAGCAAGACCTATTCCCCACAGGGACTCTGTGCCGGTATGTCCCAGGGATCCACGGCTGATTAAATCAAACAAGCCCAAAAGCAACACTACAAAGCTGTCACAGAGAAGAAATAGCTCTCACTGGATATTCAGAGGCTCTTTTGGACAACAAAAAGTAGGGACATGTGATTCAAAACAGAAAGGGGAGGGAGGGAAATAAAAAAAGACCAAAAAGATTCAAGACTGACTCAGCTGTTGGCAGAAGAAGAAATCTGCCTCCTTCCACCCTTCACCCAGCAATCCCACCCATCTTCCTAAGCTGCTCTGGCACCACTGCCTCCTTTTGCTAACCCTGGAGAAAACCCTCCTGGCTTTGCTGAGTTATTGAGTTGCATCAGTTCACGTAGGGATCCTAACAGCTTCCAGACGCGGTGCAAGAAAGGCAGCAGGAAGACACAGCAGAGGAGCAGGGGAGGTGAGCAGCAGGACAACCCTGCCTCTTTTGGCAACACTGCGTTCTTGTGCGCTGCAGCCCACCAATAACCTGGGAAAGGTGTGAAGAGGCAAACCCAACTTGACAGGATAGCAGCCTTTTATTTGGAGGATGCAGAGAGGGCAGAAAATGACATAACTACAACACGCAGTTAACAGGACCTTTTATAGTCACAACTGACCATAATGCCCACTTTTATTTGTTTATAACTTTGCCAGCCACCGACTGTTCAGGATGAAGTTCCCTCTGTGGTTTTCAGCTTCATGATGGCATCTCGTGGAAAACATAACCCCCCCAAAAAAGGGTTTCAAGACTAAAAATGTGACAAAGTTGTACAACTCTGCCCACTGCCTCATTCAAACATGGATTTGACATTTAGAAGCGTTACATCAGAGTAGGCTTTTTGCTGTTTCTGCAAGAAAAATCCCAACTCTGGGGAAGTTATTAATAGAAGTTCATACATT
The DNA here is from genome assembly GCA_013398815.1 of Ibidorhyncha struthersii. Lineage (NCBI taxonomy): Eukaryota > Metazoa > Chordata > Aves > Charadriiformes > Charadriidae > Ibidorhyncha > Ibidorhyncha struthersii. Next base: position 19,073 of record VZSZ01002784.1, read on the forward strand.
TACAGTAAAAACCTGAAAGATAAATTCTGCAAAGATTCCGTGTACCCAGAGTGTGCTCCAGCTGCATCCCCCTGCAAGCACAACAGCGTGTTACTGCGGCTGGATGCGATTTTACCAGGGCATTACACAGGGAAGCTTTTCTAATGTTTAAACACACTGAATTGGTTTTATATATTGCATCAAGGAACTGTTACGCTGCTCCATTTTAGCACGTTCCTTTAAAAATGGATATTGTGCTTTAGTTTTTGGGACAGCTTATTTCCTATTTTGCTTTTGTTCAATCCGCAAGTCTCTCGCCACAGAAGCGGATATGCTGGCAGTGGAAGAGCTTGAACTTGAGCCCACACCAAACGCCAGGCACTGGTGCAGTGCTAGAGATAACGACAAAGCTGTGCAGCACAGACAGGCAGGTACAAAGCAGCTGAGATCTAGCTTTTCCCTCTGCCCCACTTGTACTGCTTTGGCTGTTCAGACTTTTGCCCTAAAAAATAAAAAGCAGGAAAAATATATTGCTATCACACTTGCAAGAATTTTGCACCTTGTTCTGCCCATATACTGGAGCAGACACTGTAAACATGCCAGAATTAAACCCCCTGGTCTAATCCTGCTCTCTTGTGCTTACTGCAAAACAACTTTGATTTTAACACCGCCCGATTCTCAAGTGCTTGAGAAGTGACCTTTAAGGACAGGGTTGGGTTTGGTTTTTTTTTTGATATCACAACAACTAAATATTTAGTCAGGTCTTTGAGGGGGCAGTGAAAGTTGGTTATAGTTTTGCTTAACATCTAGTCGTGGGGATGAGGGAACCTGGGAAGCTAAACATAGTCTGGAGAAGTGCCTGGTCTAGCTGGAGAGGGACTGGAATATACACGTTTCCGCATGACAGCTCTGCACTATCACCATGTTTTTACAATGGCTCATGATTTATCCCTAAAGCACACTGCAGATGTGAAAACACATCACTGAGACAAGCTGATTGTGCTTTCTTCTCCACAGCCTCAAAATAAGCCTGCCTCTATTACCAGTTACTTGCAGTCATCTGTAACTGCAAGCAATAATCTACGATCAAGTTCAAGTAACCTGCAGGGTCATCCAGTTCAGGCTCATGAGTAACAGGGGAAGTGGCTGGTTTGCAGAGCATCACATGGAGCAGAACCCGAATGCAGAAGGGCAAGGAACACACAGGGGACACACGAGCGTAAAGAGGAAGGACAAGGGAAAGTCACAACATCCCTCACAGATCAGAGCAATGACGGTTTTGTGCCCTTCTTTCACCTCCCCTCCCTGTTTGCCAGCTGTGCACAATGACGACTGCGACAGCAGTGCTCTTCACCTCTTTTAATGAGGTAATTCCCATGAAAAGACACTGTAAATGCACATATGTCCCTATATGTACATACATACATAAACCAGAGGCACCTGGAGCTGTAGCCTACAATGTTTAGAGTAACATTCTGGGTAGAGGCCCTTCCCCAGGGCACATCAAACAGATCACAGGCTGCGGAGACAATAGGCAGCAACTACATCCGGCCTCTGGATCAGATAGCACGGCCTGGAACCGTGCCAGTCAGCCCAGGAATTAAATCGCTCAATGGTCCAAAACAGCTCAGAAGCAATCCCACCACACCAAATGTGAGACTAAGCCAACAGGAGACCAAATGAGTTGCCCTCAGATGATCAGCAGGTGCAGGTGGCACGTTCTACATGTCAAAACAGGCAAATGTCATCTCAAAAGGGGCAAAATGGTAGAAGACTTCTACCATTCCTGCCTTGCTCTTATATCATAAGGCATTAAGTTATGTCCCCTGTACTCCCAAGAGCTTTCCATTTGCTCTGCGCTGCAAGAACGGGCAGAAAAGTGAACAAGGATTCTAGGGAATGGAACATGGTTCAATCCTGCTTGCACCAAGAGAAATAAGATACCTCAAAAGAGGGGTATCACAGATTTGTAGTAATATTCCATTATCCCAAATCTAGTTAATTTCTTGAAAGATGAAGATTTAAGTTTTCTTTTTTGATGATCGCTACATGCTGATCATGTTTTACCAAGTTCGCACAGGCTACGTTTTAGAAACAGAAAAATCTTTCTAACAGTAAGAACTGGAGTGCACTGGCCTAGACTGTTTGAGCAGGTTGGGCACCAAAGACTTCGAAGAGCAGGCTGGACAATCACTGATCAAGTATGAGATGGGATCAGCGAACCCCGTTAAGGCATCAAGGGAAATTAGCAAGCCTCTTGAGGTTTTCTTTTTTTTTTTTCCAGCTTTACTATTCTACGATCACACAGTCCACAGCAGTCACTGGGTCCATCCTAAGAAGCAGCTATAGACACAGAAAATTCACACACAGTCCCCAGTGGCACTGCTGGGGCACTGGGCATGGCACTATGTGTTTAAACAAGACACTGACAACCACTGATGGCACTTTTCAAGTCAGCTCTGAGTGGTACGGTGGGGTCTCAGACCAATGAGAACGCCTCAGCCTGCTTAAAGACTTGTCTGCAATGACTCTGTTGCCTGCTATGCCAAATGCAGAGCTGAAGGAGGGGCAGCGACATAAGAAAGATGTGAAAAACCTACTACCACGGGCCAAGCCTTAAAATGGAGGCCACAAACAGAGCCAGCAGGACAGCACACAGGTCTCCAGCATCTTTTCCATGTGTCAGAGCTTAAAGCACCTGCTCTGGTGGCTGCCTTGCCCCAGCAGCCCCCTCTTCCCCCACCACCTGGGTGGGGGAGCCTTTGACATTCCCACCCCAGGAGAAGCGCCGCTTACGATCATCTTCTTGTAGAGCCCGTAGTGCAGGACCAGGCTGTGGGTCAGCGCTAGGCGATGGGGCTTCATGGGGTGCCCCGCTCCTGGAAGGGAAACCACATGGGGAATCACCGGGGTGGGGACACACCAACCGCCACCCACCCAACCCCCCGTGTGCCGAGCCGTGACGGGGCCCGCCAAGCCACCACCCCCAGGCCCGCTCGGCTCCGGGACGCGCTGAGGGGACAGGCCCCAGGCCGCCTCGGGGAGCCAGGGCCGGGCTAGGCCGTAACCCCGCCCCGAGCCTCAACCGGCCCCGGCCCCCTCCGCCGCCGCCGCCCCCGT
>VZSZ01002784.1:23081-39034 GCA_013398815.1 Ibidorhyncha struthersii
ACAATGTGGGTGCAGCCCTTGTTGCCCCCCGCCTCCCCACATCCCAGCTGTGGGTACTGGTGGGATCGGGGTGCAGCGAGCATGGAGGCGCAGGCACAGGGGTCAACCGTGGCTCCCCTTCCCCGTGCTGTGGCCCACCTTCCATGGGCACAGGAGATGGGGCAGCATAGTCCCATAGTCCCCGTGGGGCACCTTGATGGGGGTCCCTTCCCACAAGCAGCCCCCATCAACCTGCGAGGGATGGGGTCCGCCACCACTGGCTGTCACCCAGCCAAGCAGCCCTCCCAGGTGGCACCCCACCAAGGGTGCAGGTCCTCCCGACCTCTGGCAACCTCCGAAGATAACACGCCAGGGTTGGCAGGGAGCGGGGACAGGGAGGCACCCGCCAGGCAGGCGGAGAGAACAAAAGCCGGGCAGAAAATTGCCGTGTATGAAAAAGCAGCCATGGGGAGCGGGGGAAAAACCCAGAGCCGGCAAGGGATGGTGACAGGGCAGTGCTGTGGGTGACGCCAGAGGGAAAAATTAGTCCCCTTGTGGGCTGGAAAGAAGAAAGGCTGAAAGGAGCTGGTAGTCTTGCCCAACGGCTTGGAAAATAAATTAGCCAAAAATCGGGTACTTGGTCCTGCGGGTCCTGGGGACGGAGGATGCTGCGCCGGAGGCAGGGTGCCCCAAACCACCCGCAATGAGACGGGGTGTCCAAGAGGAGCAGGCAGATGGGCAAGGACCCCCGCGGGGCGCACCAAGAGCTGGGTGAGGATGGAGACCACAGCAGATCAACACTGGGATGTTCTCCGACTTCTCGGCGATGGGATTTTTACTCTGGGTAATAAAAGCATGGGAGGGAAAAGCCCTTGGGGTGCAGCAAGGGGAGCTTCATGTGTGCATGGCCTGGGGTGCGTGGAATGGGGCCGGTGGGGCGGGATGGGATTTTGGGTGCTGTGCCAGGACACAATTGGGTGAGAGAACTTTTGTCAAGGCATGATTAAATTGTAGGATTATTAAATGATGCTTCTGGCTGGGTCTGCCACTTACTGGGGGGGACGCTGCCCACTCGGTGCTGCTCCTCATGCCCTCCGGAGGTGTTTCTTTAGGATACCAGCTCTGGAGCACAGAGCGAGGATGCTCCTGGTGGCACCAGGACCCTCTGGCCGTGACCCCACACGGCACAGCTGTGGTTGGGGACACTCAAAGCTGTGATCCCCCCCACAGTAAGCCCCGACACAGCACCCCCACGCCTCCCCCAGCTTAAATAAATAGACTTTTAACATGCTGAACAACAAGGGTGTAGCAGCAAACGTGTGGAGTGCGTTGACATCTCGATGGGGGCTGCTCACTAGGCATGACGATCGCCCTGTCGCCCGCTCAGCAAGGTGCTGCCACCAGATAGCATCCGGCCGGGGCCACCGGTGCCTGGTTGGGGGGAAAGGAGTGAGGAGAGGAGAAACACGTCCTTGCCTCGAGCAGGGTTCGCTTGTGTGGAGGGTTTGCCTGCTGAGCGTGCTCTCTGGAAGCCAGTCACTGCTCCGGGCATCTTCACGGGTCTTGGAGCAGTGCAAAGAAAGCATCGGAGAGGGATATTTTTAGATGCTCTTTGTGCTCAGAGAGCAAAAACATGCTGTGGTTTAAAGGCCACTAGCTTGCCGGGGATGTTCGAAAAACTTAAAGGAGGGCTTAAGTTTTAGGGAGATGTTTGACATGATGGGATGTAGCACTTTTGCAGAGAGGATGGCAATTTTTGGTCCGAGCATCGTAGCGGGGAACCAAGGAGGAACCTGCCCGGGGGATTGCTGGAGCCGGGCAACCTGGCCCGTTTAGCTGCCACGTGGACAAGCAGCGGGGCCGGGATGGACAATCCCCGGAGTGGGTGCGTTTGCATTGTTCGCAGGGTGACGTCTGTCATAATGGCTGCGGAGGAGGCACGGGAAGAGAGCAGGCGAGAGGTAACGTGGCAATACGCTGGGACCGGAGCCGGCTGTGGGACAGGGCAATGGGGGACGGTCCTGTCCCTCCACCCTCTGCTCAGTTTCTCCAACCCCTCCCTCCCCGGCCACCTCTTGGCCCAGTGGCTTAAAATTTAAGGGCTTCCAGGCAATGTCATGAGAGGGACCAAAACCTCCAAAGTCCCACCAGGATTCATGCCTGTACCCATTACAGAGCCCTGAGTGGGTGACCTGGAGTGAAAGGGCAGGGGGATGGTGGCGATGAGCACAGTGGGCAGGCAGCAAGCAGGCAGTTGCCTGCACCAGAGCTCTGGCTGGATTGCCGTTGTGTCTCAACTTGTGCCGCCTTGGCTGGTGGGGTCGTGCAGGATGGGGACAGGAGCTGGGATGGGGTCAGGAGGGGACAGAGGATGCAGAGCCCAGCCTCTGGAGATGCCATCAGCATCCAGCCTGCAGCTGTGTTCTCACCTCCCCGGCACGGTGTGGGGCTCAGCCCCAGGTGGGGACCATCACCACTGGCCAGGATGGACACAGCCAGCCTGTTTGGGAGCTGTGTGGATTCACGCCTGCCATGCTGGCTGGTCTGAGGGCAAAGAGGAGCTGTGACCTCTTTTTTGGGTCACCTGCAAGGTGCTGCGTGGGACACAGCTCATGGTCTGGCCATAAAAGTGCTAACGGGATTCCGCAGCGGGACAAGGACGGAGAAGCCCGGAGGGATGCTGAGGCTGGGATGGTGGAAGAAGGATGGAGACTGGGGGTACTTGATGCCCAGGGGGAGCATCAGGAGGAGAAATGTAATCAGTTGGGATAACCCAGCTATGGAGCCAGGGAGGAGCAGCTTCGCGGCAGCAGAGCCCCCTCCTCATCCTGGTTCACCCCATGCAGGGGCAGCATTTGTCCCCAGACGAGCTGCTGCACCGTCCTCCCTCTCCCTGTCCTGCACCCCCTGAGCTGTGGGAAGGCTTTGCCACCAGATGCCATGGGAAAATGGGAATCTTCTCTCAAAGCCAGGAGGGCTGAGCAACCCGGGTTCATTTCGCCTGGCACGGCTAAAGGCTGGAAGGGGGGTAGGGTGCAGCAATGTGTTGGGTGGGTGGGAACGCCCGGGAGGAGAAAGAGTGATTTATTGTGCAGGACAGTGTGCGTGGGCATGAGGAAAATGGGAATAAAGTCACCATGTCTGCCTCCCCCCAGGCCTCTGCAAAAACCCAGACCTGCAAGGTCCCCTGCTTAGAAGAAACAAGGGCAAGGAATAAACTGCCTGGAAGCAGAGGCTCGCATGATGTTGCAGTTTGTTGGTTCAGCATCAGGAGACCTCTCCTCTCCTGTGGCCTTAGCAGTGCATGGCAGGAGCAGTAAGTCTTGCTGCCTGTGATTTTCTCTTGCCATAGTTCGTCCATCTTAGGGTCTGTCTCCCTGCCAGAACAGGGGACAGATGGGTGGCACCTATGATGCGGTGACCTCCTGAAGTCATGGTGATGGAGGAGGCTCCTGAGAGTTGACTCTTGGTCACTTGCAGAGAGGGACAGGAGGCGTCAACATCGCACAGCTGAAAGCCTGGAGGAGTTGCAGGTTGCCTCACAGCAACATAGAGTGTGGTGGGACAATTCCCACAAATGAATATTGATATAGATAGATGCTTAGTTTGGCAGGGTTGGGGTAGGAGGGGTGTTAAGGGTCATCTGTGCTTTTCAAGGTCTAGGTGGAGAACTGGCAGGTGGGTGAAGGACTGAGAGGAGCAAGCCTAATTTGTGGTAGCCAGGGAGATTTGGGTGAAGCATCCCAGAGTAAGCGTAATGTAGCAGAAATGAGGACGTCCTGGGACCACCACAGCCGGAGATTTCAAATGCCTTAGCCATCCTTTTTTTAAGAAGAAGGGAGGCAGTTGGCCTGGGGTGGGGTGTTGGGCTGAGGGGTCTCCCAGACCTCCTTTTCTGCCGTCTCCTCGGTGTTGTGATCACAGTGCAAGTGTCTGCACCCCTCTCTCCTGGCATGCGCTGGTGTGGGACCGGTCCTGGTCTTGCTGAATCCCACTTCCACCCCTCTGCCCTCCCATCGCTACAGCACATCGCTCTAAAAATCGCCGAGAGCTTCGGAAAGGAGGGTGACAGGGGAAATCGGGGCTGGCTTGCGTTGGGGCGAGGTTATTCGCCCCGGGGCAGGCAGCAGCTTGCCAGCGTCCGGTTTCCTTGAGCGGCACTCCTGTTTGCTCCCTGCTGCAGCTGCTGGCAGTTCCCTGAGCTTCTCTCTGCACCTTCATCTGCTGAAACTGCTTTGGAGAGATTTTTCCGGGGTCGGGACAGGCGGGTGCTGTCGTTGGCAGAGAGCGGCAGGCTGCCGCGGCAGCCAGAAGCAGCTTGGCTCCTTCCCGAGGAAGGAAGGCAGGCAGGCGGGAGCCAGGGGGCCGGAGGATGCTCGCTGTGGTCCCCAGCCGCAGGGATGCGGGGTTGCTAGGAGGCAGGTGAAGGTGAAGAGGAGAGCGCTGCGGAGGACCGCAGGCCCAGGTATTGCCGCCGCAGCGGGGATGGGGGATGACTCGGGGAGACCCTGCCTGCACTGGGAAACAGAGCCGGCAAGAGGGCGGCCGAGTCCTGACCCCCCCGGGAAGGGAGACGGGAAAACCCAGGGGAGCCGGGGTGGAGTGATTGAGCTGGGTTCTGCGGGAGGACGGATGATGCGGGAGCTGCCGGCCGGCTCGGCCCTCCGCCAGCCCGGCTTCCGCGGCTCCCTGCCTGCCCTGCCTTCTCCTTTGCCCGCGGGGGCCCTCGGCCGTGAGTAGCGAGGGATGCGGGGGGGGAGTGAGCTGGCGCGGTGCGGTGGGGATGCTCATCCTCCCACAAGGGCGAGTGGGGTGATGCCGCCTGCTGCAGAGCCCGGGGGAGGCTGGGGGACCGGTGCCCTTGGGAAACCCGCCTGCAAAGGGATGGGGGAGCACCGCAGCCTGGGGTCAGGTGGGCCTGCTGGAATGCAGCCGCCGCCACCGCTGCCCTTGGGATGCCTCTTGCCGGGAGTGTGAGGGGCACAGCGGTGTCCTTGGGAGACCGTGCTGAGCCACCTCCAGCCCGCTCTCTCCTCTGCGGGTGCCTCCTGCCACGCTGGACCTTGCAGGGCAAGACATGAGCCTGTGGCAGCCCACCCTGAGCCGGGAGCTGGCTCTTGCCCAAGGCAGACAGGAGGAAGAGGAAGAGAAGGATGGGCATGGGGAGCCTGGCGGGGGGTGAGCACTGGGGTCTCTGATACACCTTTCCCCTTCTCCTAGATCCGCATGTCAGACCAGAACAGCACCGATGATGGGGAGTCAGACCCCCAGCACAGCCTGTCTATGGTCTTCCTCCTCGTCCTGGTCTTCTTCATCATGGGGCTTGTGGGTTTCCTGATCTGCCATGTCCTGAAGAAGAAGGGTTACCGGTGCCGGACTTTCCGGGACGAGCTCGACCCAGATAACAAAGATGTGCTGGCAGAGCTCCAGGCCAGTGAGTGCTGGGGCAATGAGGGCTCAGTTGGGGGCTTTCGCTGCCTTTTGCTAGCGTGGACCAATGCTCCTTAAACACGCTTTGGGGATGTGGGCTGGGAGTGTGAGGGTTACCCATCACATGCCTTTGGGTTGAAAAAAAGGGATGGGGCAATGAGAGTAACATGGTATTCCCCAAGGATGGGAGCGTGGGGCCCAGAGAGCCCTCTGATCTGCTGGGTCCACAGGCTGGTGAAAGCTGGTGGTGCCAGGGAGGTGGGAGCCTGTGTCTGGCCCTTCCCAAAGCAGCATTATCACCAAAAGATAATTCTGATGAGCAGCCAGGACCTGCCAAATCCCCAGCACTTGAATTATAACCCATGTCCCCTACAAGGAAAGCATCCCTAGCCAGGGCTTGAGCTGTCCCTTTGCCCCTTTGGCATTAGGAGGTTCAGCATGGGGACAGCATGGTGTTTGCTATCAGTCATGTGCTCTTCTAGTCCCTGTTGTACTCATGCAGGCCAGAGGAATAGGGATGTTTCCTTGAGATCTCTGCCACCACACTGGAAGGGGACCTTTAGGGGCTTTTCCACCCCTTCAGGCCATCATAAGCGGCTGTTGGGTAGTAGGATTGGGAAGTCAGTGCAGCATCGAGTGTGGGTGGGTGCAAGCCAGAGCTCAGTCCAAGCAAGCTCTGTCATTGAGTGTTTTCATGAATCTCTGCTGAAATGGAGAAGACACATTCCTCCGTCTGCTTCCTTGCCTGAGAACAGCCAAATGTTGCTATATAACTCCTCTGGCTCATCTATGCCATTGACAGCACTCAGGAAGGTCAGCATCTCCTGCTGCCACTTCTCATGCACAGGAGGGAAACGTGGCTCCCTCAGCTTGCCCACAGACGCAGTGGGAGCTTCCAGGAGTCCTTGGATATGCTCCTCTGGCTTCAATAACTTGGCTGCACATGACATGGAGACAACGGCTGAACCTTCCAGGATTGGCTTTGCCTACTGGAGTTGCCAGAGCCCAGGGAAACATCTCTGTGGGCTTCCAGGAGAGCAGCGACAGCCCCTGACCATGCTCTTTGAAGCAGCTGCCTACCAGACCACAACTCTGACCTGCTCACAGGAACATATAATACTGCAGACTGGGCTGGAGGTCCAGCCAGCCAAGTCTCCTACCTCCAACAGTGGCCAGAAGCAGGTTGCAATGAATACTGGGGATGAATACCACAACAGAGCAGACACCGAGCCAAGTTTTCCCAGCATACTCTTTTAAGCTTCCAACAGTGTGTAGCGCCAGGGCTTCCTCCATCAGAGGTGGTTTCTCTGTATTTAACAGGCCCCAGTGTGTTTCTTTTCTGTGAACTTGTCCTGTTTACCCTTGGAGACTTTTAGCACCTGCAACATCCTACACCCAGGACCTCCAGGGCTGGACTGTCCCCATGAGGAACCTTCTCTTTCAACTTGCTTCGAGCCTGCTTCCCACTCATTTCACGTGATGCTCCCCCGTTCTGAAGGAGCAACACAACCCCCCTGTCCCTGCACACATGGCTGCTGTTTTAGCCATTTCTTTTCCAGCCTGAGGGATCTGGTGTTCTCCAGGGGCTTACCAGTGTGATGGGGGACACAAGGCTTCTCCGACCTCTCTGTCAAGGTGGCTGCTCCTGGAGAGGGACTGGCGAGCTGAGTATCTGAATCCCAACTCTCAGTGCCACCTTTTCTCCTTTCAGATGAAGAGGAGGAGCTGAATGAGGACACTGTGGAGAAGATTGTGAGATGCATCATCCAAAATGAAGGTGAGCATTTCCTAGGGCTGGCCCGAAGACTGCTGACCGCTTTGGCTGACGTGTTCCCTTTTCCCTCTCTCTTTAGCAAATGCAGAGGCCCTCAAGGAGATGCTGGGGGACAATGAAGGGGACATCCCAGTGCCAGTGCCCAGGTGAGAGAAGCCTATACCAGCTTGCGGCTCTTGCAGAGTGAAGGAGAAGAGCCTTTGGGTATCACCGTTGTCTGCAGACTCTGCACCCAGCCTCTTTTGTTATAAAGCATCTTCCCAACAAGAAGTCCTGCTCCCCCAGGGGTTGTGATGACTGTCACCCTACCAATCAAGGGGAATAGCCCTTCCTCATTCCTGCCTTCACAGGAGGTCCCCTCCAGAGCTGCTGCTTCTCAGGGCTTACTGTAGTGAGCCTGCACCAAGGTTGGGAAGCCTCCTCCAGATAACACGACCTGTCATGTCCTTCTCCTATTGCAGCCTTTGTCCTCACCGTAACAGCCAGGATGGGGGCCCACCACATCACCACACGGTGCATCTGGGATCCACGCAGGCCCCCTGCATCCACTGCAGCAAGAGGAAGAGGCACCCACTGCATCGGCAAGGACGGTCCAAGGAGGGCAAAGGCAGGATGCATCCTGGAGAGACCACCGTCTTCTCAGTGGGCAGGTACTTAAATGAGCTTTGCCAGACATGGCCCATCGGCTGATGGCCTCTTGCTGTTTCTTGTTTAGATGCCCCAGTGGTAGCTCTGCAGCTAGAATTCCCAAGCAACAAGGTGCCTCCTGCACCTGGAAATGCCTGTGGTATGTGGCAGGCCATGACGCACTAGTGGCTTACCTCCTCCTTCCCTGGGAAGGTGACTCAAGCCTGGCTTGTCCTGCTGACTCAGTGCTGGGCAGAGCCCCAGATACATGTCCTTTCAAAGCCTGCTCTCCCAGCTACATGCGAGCAGGTCTCTTGCTGCCCAACAGGGGCAGTAACTACAGTTTTAGGGATCTCATTAGGAAGGGGAAGAGGTGACAGCAGGGCCCAGGTGCAAGTTACCAGCCACCATCTTCAGAATGGAAGAGTGGCTATGCTCTTCCAGGTTGTGGCCTCCAATGACTGTAATTAGATATCACGGGAGGAATATAAGAATAGGGGAGTGTACCCAATACTTCCCACAAATATTCTTCCGGTCCCCACCTGGTTTCACCTCAAGGGACTTACTGAACTGCCTGTGGTCTCTGAGTAGTCAGTAACCTTTAGTACAATCTGCAGGCTTGTCCAGGTTGCCCCACTCCCCAGCAGAAAACATGCACAGGACCTCCAGCAAGGTCTTCCAGGGCTCATCTCCGTACCACCATGGTGACTGGGGCAGGGTGACAAGCAGCTGCTGCTCCCTGGATGGCCACCCTGGCGAGACACAAAGCTCTGCTGTGCTCAGATCCTGCAGCGGGTCTTCATTCATGGCCTAAGCCTCGATGAAGCTCCATGTTGTGGTCCAGAGACACAGTCCTTTCATGGTGATGTTGAGCCAGAGTGGGCATCAGGAGGTGTGAGGTTTTTTCACTATCACAGTTAGGACTGTCAGCAGGGATGTGAACCGAGGGCTTTATGGGGACCTGGTAAACCGGAGAGACACGCCAGACCTCCCCATATTGGACTCCAGCAAAGGTCACACCTGGAGACTGACAGCTTCTGGCTTCCTCTTTGCCTGGTGCTGTCAGCTGTCCTTGGTTTAAGCGGTGGTGTTTGGTAAGCCAGATCTCTGCACAATTGCATATTCATGGCTAATCTCATTCCCTGGCTGGTACCCAGCTCCATCCACTCCTCTGTGTCCTTTGTCCGTGCTCTTCTCATTCTCCTTTCACTCACCTCTGAGTGCTGGAGAAGGTGGTCTTCTTTCCTAAAGGCACTTTCCCTCAAATCTTGGTTACCTCTCTTTATCCTTAATATCCCGTGTCACATCAGCCTTCTCCAGGGACAGTCATTACATTTCACCAAGGTTATATTCTAAAAGTTTCCGCTTCCTGAACCTCCTTGGTGTGAGGTCCAACTGCTAAGGGGCCTACATGCCCATGAGGTACAAAACTACCTCCAATTTCTGGTTCTCACTTCCAAGCTGGCCCCTTTGCTCTTTCAGATCCTTGGATGACTTTTCTGGGACTGATCTTGCTGTATCTTATTTACTGTGAATATCCTCATCGCACAAATTACCTTGATTCATGACTGATCCTGTGTACAAAAGCCCCTTTAACCCAGCTCTTCTGTCGCGATCGTCAGGTCTTGTTTCTCTCTCTTNCTTTTGTTTTGGATATAGCAGTTGAGAGTCCCCCTTCCCTGTTACCTACAGATCATTGACTGAGTCTGGTCCCCAGCTGGTAGGCACAGGTTCATCACTGAAGGAGTGGAAAGAAGTTAAATTAATGGAGGTCCATCAAGATGACCAGGGGCTGGAGCACATGTCATGTGAGGAGCTGCTGAGGGAATGACATTTATTTAGTGTGGAGAAGTCTAAGTGGATGGGAGGAATCTAATTGCTCTCTAAAACTACACAAAGGGGTATGGGGAGTTTAAACGAAGATGGAGCTAGACTCTTCTCAGAGGTGCACAGGGAAGGGCAAGAGGCAATGGCCACAAGTTGTAGCAAGAGAAATCCGGATAAAACTTAAGGAAAAACTATCACCCAGAGAATGGTGCAGCCCTGGGACAGGACCCAGAGGAGTGGAGGGATCTCCATCCTCAGAGATTTCCAAAACCTGACTGGACGGAGTCCCAGGCAACCTGACTGAAGGTGGGAGGTGGCCCAGTTTTGAGCAGAGGGTTGGACTGGAGACCTCCCAAGGGCTTTTCCCACCTGAATTTTTCTATACTTCTGAGGTAATCAAGATTATATGATCTGTACTCTCGTAGTATTGAATGATTTACCATCTATCTTAGGGCTTTCTCTAAACCAGTTGTCAGAGGCAGAGCACATCCACCAAAGCATCTGCGTCTGACCCTCTGTCCTTAGCTAGATCAGCCGCAGTGTGTCACAACCTACTGAATCAAATGCCTCAGTGATGCTGACCAGGCAGACAGCCAAAGCTCTCCTGCCTTTCCCCCTCACCATCTGGAGGTTGGTTACATTACCTCTTGTGCCCCCTCCAGTCCGAACCCTGTCTGTTCCTTTGAATCCATTCCTGGCTCTTCCAGGCTGACGTTGCCCAATGGCATTACCAAGAAATGACCCGGCCACTCATGCCTCCTCCCTTCAGGACTGGAATGTTCTTTGGTCTTCCTGAATCACGGTGCTGGTGCCTTGTCTCCAAATATCTGGATAGACCTGAAAGGTCACATTTGCTGCTGCTTGGCCTGACCCAAGCAGTCTTGTGGGTAACTCATCCAATGCTGAAGCATTTATCTTTTTGAGCCTTCCAAAAACGAGCAGCATTTCTGACTGCAATGAGTCTCTACTGTCCACAGACTGCCACCTGGTCCTCAATTTGGCGGTGGTCTCCTTCATCTCTGGCATCTCATCTGGCATCTGTTCTTGTATCTTGGACCTTTCTTCTCAGCTTCTTCCTTCAGAATGGCCATACTGCCATACCTTTGGGTCTTGTTCTTCTTTCAATCCCATCAGTGCTTGAACTTTGCTGCGGAAATTGTATTTTAGCCTGATGCTCACTCGCAGCTGAACCTCAGCAGAGCCAGGGCCATCTGTGGCTTCTCCATGTGTGACTCAAGTGCAAGGAGAGTGGTTGCTGGGTGAGTCACTGGCTCTGTGGTGGGATCAGCGTTCTTTGGCTGGTGGACACCAGCTCACAGTGAAAGAGATTTCCCATCTGCTGGTCCAGCAGTGGCTTACATTGCTTACGAAGAGCATCACAGAGTTAGTCACAACAAGCTCACTTGCAATTCAGGCTTTGCCTACTTGTTACCTCTCACAAATCTCAAGGTTATGGTAGATCCCCTAACTCCTCTTTTCTTCCCAGGTGCAATATTGCATCACCGCTGATTATAAGTGCAGCCTTTGTGGGTGTCAGACCGACTTCTCCAGCTGTTCTCCTGCCTACCCTGGAGCTCTGAGCTGTTACCTGGTGGAACCTTGGTGAACCAACTAGGTAGCATCTGTCGCTCCAGTGGATGGTGCACAATGTGCTCTGGCACATATTAGCCAGACAACTCCTCCTGCCTTTGGTCCCTCTACCCAAATACAGCTTGCTCTGCCAAAACCCTGTCCCTGTCCTCACTTAGGGTGCACTGTCTGCCAAAAACACTGGCTCTCATTCCCCTGATGGCAGTCAGTCACTGGGCACAACATCCATGCAGCTCTGCACACCCATCCCTTCCTCATGAGGCTCAGCCAGTTTGCATTTCACCTTCTGAACCAACTCCTGAGTTCCTGTACTGTTCCATCCTCTTCATCCAGGTTACATCTCGGAGCACTTCCAAGAGCTGCAACCCATCTTGCTACAGAGAGGACAGGCTGGCAGGGTCTGCACCAGCCAACATCTGGATTGACTTTTTTCATGCTTCTCTGTTTTGTCAAAAATGAAGGGAAAAGTGGGGTTAAGTCAGTCCGGGCATGCCTAGAGTGGGGGTTCATGGTGTTGAATGGTTCTAAAAGGTTTGGAGATCAGCACAAATCAATGACAAAGAGGGCAGATCTGAGGCTGGAGGTGCAGGCAAGCTAGAAATAAAGCTTGGGGAGAGGAAGGAAAGGATTTTGATCCGTCCTGCCCCTGTTCCAGGTTTCGTGTCACACACATCGGGAAGAAACCCACTTTCCACGAGCAGCAGGATGGTCCCCTGCCCGACGGCAGCCGGGAGCTGAGCACGGAAGAGCTGGAGCACAGCAGTGACCGGCTCCAGCGGGAGCGGGCTCGCAATGGGACTGTCCCCATGGGTGGCCTGCAGAACGGAGCCATCCAGAAGGGTGCCCAGAGTGGCAAAGGCGGGGAGCAGAGCCGCTCCACCACCCCAGCCCCGAACACACCAGCCAGTTCTGGCACTCGCGACAGCAGGCGGGCAGGCAAGCGATCCAGCGTGGCAGGCTCGCTGCAGGATGCTGGCACTGCTCCCGGGAGTGCAAGCCGCCAGAGGAAGCTCCTGAGCCATCGGGTGCTGGGAGGGTCAAGTCCCAGCATCCCGAGAGAGCTGGTGCAGGAAGGAGGCAGCATCTGCCTGGAGGAGACCGGACTGGGGTCAGCAGATGAAGTGTCAGACATTCACGGGAGCCTGAGTCTGCACGAACAGGCTGATGAGTTGGGAAGAGATGACAGCAGCAGAAAACAGCCCGGAGTGGAGGACATGGGGCAGCAGGTAGGTTCCTCCTCTTCCTTGTCCCCATGTGGTCCCCTGGGCTGGAGGGCTTGAAGGGTTGTGGCACAGCACCCCAAGTCCTGCTGCCGACAAGATCAACCAGCCCAAGTGCGGTGGCATGAGCTGTGCAGTGGGGACAGGCGAGCCTAGGCTTGCGTCAGGTTGACAGCTGTGCGGGGACCCGCCCCGTCCTGCCCACCCTGTTTCTGCTTACCTTTTTTGATTGCCTTTTCCCATCCGTTTTCTAATGTCTGAGGCATGCAGAGTCACCATGACAGTTCCCACCCTGCTGGTACCCGCACCACAGAGGAAATGGCAGATCACTGCTTGACTTGCATGGGAGATGCTGCAGACCTGCTGCCAGCTGCCCCTTGGGCAAGGGACGCGGTCTCCTTTGTGGTTGGGCCCTTTGGGGACATCCATTTGGATCACTTTTCCTTGGCCTGGGGGAGCTCTGCTGCTGCACATAGCTTGGTCTCTCCAAAACTGGAGCCTCGCTGAAGTGCTGGGGTTCAACATGACCAGCAATGTACAGGCAGGGTCAGATGTCTCCAGGAGCCTTTCTTGCCTTGAAGTCTAGGAAATGGTGAAGCCAACTGGTCATTTCTTGGTTGTTCCTCCATGCTCCAGAGGGGCTGGTGCTGGCTGTGCTCAGAGAGGAGGACAGCCCACCCTGGCTGGAGCTCTCAGCACCCTGGTGTCTCCCAGCCTTCCCACCCAACCACCTTGCTGGAGGTGCTAGAGAGCTCCAGCACAGCACTGACGAGGACACCACTTGCTTTGCCATTGATGACCCCTGATTTGGGGGATTTGCTCCCTGCCACCGCCTCTAGGCTGTTACCACTGATGCTGTTGGGGGTGGGAGCAGACACCCAACGTTTTCACTCACCCGTGTGTGATCACCTGTGGTCGTGCAGTTGGGGAAAGATGATTTTCCTGGAAGGGGGCTGGGGGAAGGCACCTGGCATGATGTCACTGCACTGGGGCTGCCTGCATCTCACCCCACAAAACCAGCACCAGGGCACTTGTGGCAAAGCCCTTGGAAGAAAAAGGAAGCAAACCACCTGTGTAAAAATCCCAGAGTGCTTTAAAGCCAAGGACGTTCCCTGGGGCTGGCTCTGCTGGAGCTCCATGGGCCAGACACGGCACGTGCCAGCAAGACTGTGTCAGCATGGGAGAGCCTGAGGAAAAGTGCTAAGCTGAACGTAGGCTAAGGAAGAGGCAGGAACCTGCTGTGTTTATTGTTTCCCTCTGCTTTCTGGTGGGTGGGCTGGAAGGTTTGAGCCGGTTTGTGGAGAAGTGCAGCCCAAGGCAGCCACACAGGACAGAGCTGATGGGCTGTAGGCCTTCTCCAGAGACCTGGAGAGGTGGTGACAGGTCCTCCTTCCTCCTGTTGCCCACCACACCTGAGGTGATGGCTGTGATCCTTCTGATCCCTGAGGAAACAGTTACACACAGGGCAAGCCCAGGGACACAGTGATTTTTCTCCTCTTCCTCTGTCCCCTCTGTGGTGCCAAGCTCTTGCCTTGGACCCTGCACTAGGCTTTGGCATGCTCCACAACATGGGGTCCCAGGAGAAGGTGATGGGACCTCACTGGGACGTTTGTCACCAAGTTCTGGGACCACTCGGACTCTCCCTCATCCCCTACGTTCCAGCCGGGGCCACCATGAGGGTTGTTAGCTGCTGCTGAACAAGTCCTGCAGGTGATGGGGAAGGGCAGAGAGATGGTGCTCGGGCTGTAGTCGGCTCCTGGAGCCTCAGCAGAGTTCTGCCCACTGGCCCATGGGTTACTGCTGTGGGTGACAGAGAACCGGCCCCCCACCCCAGCACCCCCCTCCCATAGGAGCACTGACATTCCCATCCCTCCTCGATCCCACAGGAGCCCAGCGCAGTGGTGCAGGACCGAGGAGCAACCGTGTGACGTGAGTGCTCATCCCCAGCCCCTGAGGCGATGTCCGGGGAGGGAGGGGGAAGGCGCTGGCAGTGTCCCTGCCCTAGTGGGTCACAGCCTGGTGATGGAGAGAGGATGAACCCCTTCTCCAGGAGGGTCAGTTCCCTATGCGTCAGGTGCTGCACAGGCAGGTCCTCTTGCCCACGTGTCCAGCCACAGGCAGCGATGACAGCGGGCAGCAGTGCCAGCTCCGGGCAGACATGGGGCCAGGACAGCCTGGTCGTGGGTAGCGGGGGATGCCACAGCCATGGAGATGAGCTCCATCCTGCCCCTCTCCCTGCAGCTCCTCTCCGCTCCTGGCCGGAGCATGGATGGGAGATGCGCGGCCCCCAGCCCCTACACTGGGCTGGGGGCTCTGCCGTGGGGGGACCGTGGGGCAGCCGGCCCCGGGCGAGCAGCTACGTGCTTGGCATGGCCGGAGCGACGCGCCGACGTTACAGACAACCGCATTCGGCGCCAGACCTCATCCCATTGGCAATAGGTACCTGACTCCCACCCACCGCACCCGCCCTGGAGACATCCCCCCCGGGGGACCCTCGGGCCTGGCAGGGGCAGGACAGCTCCCAGTCCCTGCTGCCCACCCGGTCCCTGCAGCACCCCTCAGCGCTGGGGGAAGGATGCATCAGAGGGGGCTGCAGCGAGGGGCAGGGATGGAGGCAGCGGCTCGAGCACCCCTCTGGGGTGGGGGGACAGCACCCCCCCACACACTCGCCACGTTCACCGCAGAGCACAGCACCCCCTCCTCCCCAAACCCCGGGCACCCCTGCCACGCAGAGCGGTCACAGGCACAAATCCTGCACCGGCGAGGGACCCTGCAGGTCCCCAGGAGATGCTGGTGGAAAGAGGAGCCTCCAGCCCCATCCTGGCACAGGAGGGGCTGGAGCCCGGCCCCGGGGGCAGGATCACACCCCGGCCAAGCCAGCAGGCAGCCCTGGTGCCCGTGGTGAGCTTCGGTGCATAACCGCAATGTACATAGACAAGCTAAAACCATTAAAGCTGCTGAACCCCTCAGCAGAGTCAACTGGCTTTATTGGGGCACAGCCTCCTCCTGCCTGCGGGGAGATGCCTGGGAAGGGGGTGGGGGGGCTGGCAGGGTCCCAGGGCTGAGACCACCCCCGCCCCAAGAACCAGTGCTGGGGTTGCACGAGTGGTGGCGGGATGAAGGGGCAAAGACAAGAGCTGGGTGAGATGGGCGCTGCCGTGGCGCTGAGCACCCCAATACAGGGGCTGCCAGGATGCCTGGTGCCATATAGGGATGCAGGACCACTCCGCAAGCAGCTCAGGGCAGGATGTGGCCCCCGGAGAGACCAGCTCGGGGCACGGGGCACCACCAGCCCCTGCTGCCGGGACAGCAGCCCGCAGCGGCTCACTTGGGCAAAGCTTTTTGGAGAGCGGGGAGGGACGGGGGCGGTTACCCACAGGGTCAGCTGAAGTGCAGCTCAGGGTCAGGGGCCCTGCTGGGCGGTGGAGGGGGCGCACGGAGCTGCGGAGAGAAGAGAGGAGATGCCATGCCGACATGCTGAGGCCGCTCCCCCCCCCCCCCCCCCC
>VZSZ01002784.1:44850-103368 GCA_013398815.1 Ibidorhyncha struthersii
GGAGATGGGGAGATGGGGGCACAGGGACACAGGGACATGGGGATGGGGGGACATGGGGATATGGGGGCACAGGGCCGAGGGGAGACAGGAAGATGGGGACATGGGGAGAGACTGGGACATGGGGAGATGGGGACACAGGAAGACAGGGAGACACAGGGACATATGGGCAGTAGGGACACAGGGACAAGGGGAGAAGTGGAGATGGGGGACACCAGGAGATGGGGACATGGGGACAGAGGGACATGGGCGCATAAAGGGAGATGAGGACATAGGGACATGGGGATGTGTGGACAGGGGGAAACAAGTACAAGGGGAGATGGGGAGATGGGGGACACGGGGAGACTGGGAGATGGGGAGATGGGGACATGGGGAGTGCTGAGGCACAGGGACACTGCGAACACTGGGGACCAAGCCCTTGTGCATGAGGACACACAGGACACTGGCCCTGGGATGTGGTGACATGTGGGGCACCAGGGTACAGGTCCTAGGGTGTGGGGGCATATGGAGCAGTGGGGCCTCAGCCCCCAGGTACAGCGACATGTTGGGTCCCACGTCACCTGGAGGATACAGAGCCCTTGGCTTGGCAGGACCTTGCCATGGGGACACAGGTGCAATGCTGAGCAGTGCCATTCAGTGGGGGGCACCTGGAAACAATGACAGCTCCCCAGCCAGCCTTTGCCCTCTCTGTCCCCAAGTCCCTCTGTCCCCTTCCCATCCCCCTCCCATCCTCTTGGGAAAATGGATCGAGGGCCACCCAGACCCAGTTGGCTAGCAGGAAAGGGACAGCAGAGTGGGACAACGCAGGGTGGCCCCATCTGCAGGGTGGGCTGTCTTTTCAGATGAAAGACCCCCGTCTTTTCAGCCTGAGGTGACGATCCCTGGGGATGTCTGGTCCCGGCAGGGCTGGGCAGGGCGGGGTGCCCTGCGACTGGGGTTGCTGCAATGGGGCAGGGGCACATGTCACCGGGCTGGGTGCTGGCTGCCTCCTTCCTGCCCCACGCTTGGGGCGCGTATAGCTCCACCTGCCCGCTGCGGTTCCCAACCATCTTTCGACATTGGCCTTACATCCTCTTCCTCCTCCCCGCAGTGTGCCATTGCGTGCTGGAAGCTGGAAATCACCCGTGACGTCCCGTGAGTGCTCGGTGGTGGTGACAGCGGGTGGTCATCTTTTGCTCCCCGCCTCCCGTCTGGCTGCTCGGACAGGACGTGGGCACAACGTAGAGGAGAAAGAGGAAGGGTGCCAGCGGGGAGGGGGCTGGTGCCTGTCCTGCCGTGCTGACACAGAGTGGGACCAGCCTTGCCTGTGACATTTGTGCAGACCCAGCTTGTGCAGAAGCCACCCCACCAAGATGTCCCGGCCGGTGCTTTCACCCGGCTCTACTGCTGCCTGTGTCACCCTCCTGCTCAGCTGTGCCTGGCTCAGCTCAGCCACCCAATTCTCCCCAGGTAAGTTCTTTGGTGGGGTCTGGGGGGTGATGGAGCAGGGCAGGGAGGTTTTGTTGGGACACCCTGACATTGTGTCCTGTGATATTTGGAGGGTATATCTGGGTGTCACGGTGAAAGCTCAGGGCACTGCTCTGCTGCCTTCCCTGGGTGCCCGTGTTGAAAACCTAAGTGAAGACCTGAAGCCCTGCCACCCTTTCCCCTTTCAGCAGCAAAAATCAGGTTTCTGCTCTCCTAACCTGATTTTCCCCTGTCCTTTGGATGTGGAGAGGTGACAGAGGTTGTGGGAAACCTGTTGGATGCAACTGGAGTCCCCCAGGGCTGGGTGTCCTTGGGACAACCTGGGTGGAACTTTTGGAATTGGGGGTGATGTGCAGGGGAGCAGAGCCCAGCTGTGATTTTTGAGCAAGCCAGAAAGGGGATTTAATCAACAGTTGTTTTGTCTGGTGCTCTGGGACCTTCCCGTTCTTTGCTTTTGTTTTGAGCTTGCAGTGGAAAGCCTCCAACCACAAGAAGATAGGAGGAGTGTGCAGCCCTGGCTGTGGTGGGGGGCCGAGCTGGGGGGCTGGCCAGGAGGAGGAGGTAGAAACCCCAGTGGCAGAACATCTCCCATCCTGGTATGGGTGGCCATACCCCAGCCTTGTCCTGGCATGGGTTTCCCGTCTGTCCTTTTAGCCCTGTGGGGTTGTGGGGGACCCGTTGTGCTGGGCTCGGTAGGAAAAGGGATGTAGGCAGAGCTGCGTGTCCCTGCCGTGCCATGCAGGACCAGAGCCCGTCTGGGCTGTGCGCAATGCGCTCATCTGGGCTGGCACTGCTGCGGTGGCACTGCCAGGACAGTGGTGCAGACAGCACAGGATGTGGCACAGCTCTGCACGGTGCAGGCGGCAGGATGTTAAGGGCCCCTGTGTCTCTAGCTGCCCCTGCCATAGGGCATAGAGATGCCACATCCTGCGTTTGCTGGCAGCTCTGCAGGGAGGGGTGACGTCTCCTGCATGGTCCTGAGTGGGAAGGGGCAGTGGGAGTGGGCTCTGGGATGAACCTGATGCCTTGTGTCCTCCACAGTGCGTGGCAAAGGGCGAGTCTTGATCCCTCTCATTCCCCAAGAAGAAGCCAAGTGCCCCAGAGCCTCTGTGGAAACTTTTCTCAACAGCACCCTCACCACTCGCCTCCTCCCTGCCCTCTACTCTGTGGTCCTGCTCGTGGGGCTGCCAGCCAATGCTCTGGCCTGCTGGGTCCTGGTGAGCAACTTCAGGAGATGTTCCAGCACCCTCTTCCTGCTCAACCTGGCCAGTGCTGACCTGCTCTTTGTCCTCCTGCTGCCCTTCAAGATCTCCTACCACCTGTTGGGCAATCACTGGCTCTTTGGGGACTACCTGTGCCGCACCATGGTGGCCTTCTTCTACGGGAACATGTACACCTCCATCCTCTTCCTCACCTGTATTGGACTGGAGCGCTACATCTCTGTGGTGCACCCATTCCTGTGGAAGGGCTCCAGCTGGACACGGGGCAAGGCAGGTGTCTGTGTGGCCATTTGGCTGGTGGTGGGGCTGGGCATGAGCCCTCTGCTTTTGCACCCCCAGATACATCATATCTCAAGCCTGAACATCACAACGTGCCATGATGTCCTAGAAAAGGATAAGCACATGTTCCTCGTCTACTATTTCCTCTCCCTGGTGGGAGTGGGCTTTGGCTTGCCCTTCGTGCTCATGACCATCTCCTATAGCTGCATCCTGGTGCGGCTGGTGGCCAAGGGGAAACGCTATGGGCAGTTGGTGCGTGTCCTGGCCCTGGTCCTCCTGGTCTTCATCCTCTGCTTCACGCCCAGCAACGTGCTGCTCTTCATCCACTACATGCTGGAGGCCACGGGGTGCCACAACGTCACCTACCTCTGGTATGTCCTGGCCCTGGTGCTCAGCGCTTTCAACAACTGCTTCGATCCCTTCATCTACTTCTACGTTTCCGAGGATTTTCGGGGCTGGGTCTGGGACGCAGTCAGCTGCTGCCTGGGAGGGCTCAAGACCTCATCAGGGAGAGCTTCGGAGAAGACAGCCTTGCCCCTGAGGTCCAGCGAGCAGAGCCAGCTGTAGGCAGGGTCAGGGCATGCTGGGCTGTGCCCCCGTGCCCTGGGGAGGGGGGATCCTGCAGCTTCGTACCCGGCTGCACCATCCCAGGCTGTCAGCAGACTTGGGCAGAAAATCCTGCCCTGGATCTGAGGTTCACTAGGGCTTTGCCCCAGTTTTGCAGTTCCTCTGATGCCACTGGTGCTGCCTCCATCCCATGGGTGTCCCGTCTGGGTGCCTGGCCCTAGCACTCCAGTCTCCCCTCCTGCCGGACTCCGGCATCCCTCACCGCTCCTCCTGCAGTGACCAAACCCTCCAGAGTACAAATAAACCTTTATTTCTCCTTGCTGGTGGAAGGAACATGTATAAATACCCCAGCTGAGCAGGAGCCGTCCTCCATCGCCAGGACTACACGCCGCGCACACATGGCCAGCCCTGCTCTTGTTGACCCCCCCTAAAATATGCCATAGTTAGATGCAAGAATGGAAGCGGGGGATGGCTTGGGTGTCCTGACCCTGCCCCACGGGCCCAGCGCTGGGGAGGGGACATCAGGCCGTGCTCCCTTGTGCTGGCAGGCACCACACGCCCCCCTGCCTGACACCCTGCAGTGCTGCCAAAACACACGGACAGGCTTTTATTCTCCCTTTTACTTGCTTCCCTCAGCACTGAGCCCAATGGCAGATGTGCCACCCATGAGGAAGAACATGTGTGGCAGCATCCCCAGCCCTCCCAAGAGGGGGAGCCGCCCCTCAGCATCCCAGTCCCTACTAGTGCCCTGGTCCTCACTTGGTCCCATTCCCAGCCCAGCGCTGGGGTCAGGAAGAGGAGGAGGGTGCGAACTCCATGATGTGGGAGCGTGGGGTACCCATTGTTGCTGCCGCTGGGCGCGACTTGACCCCCAGGTTGGTGGCTGCCCCTTCCACACGGCAGGTCATGTCACCGGCTGGCCTGGCCCTGGTGGCTGGCCCTCGTTCTTCCTGAGGATGACGCTGCTGAGCTCCTGGATGAGTTTGTTGTTGATGGGTGAGGCAGGCTGCATGTTCTTCTTCCTGGGGTTCTCCAGGGAGGCGTCCACACTGGGACTGCCCTCTGGTGTGACTACCTGCTCCCAGTCCCTGGCCAGAGCTAGGGAAGGCTCCACATTCCTCTCCAGAGAGGCTGTTTTGGTGGGTCTGAGCCCCTGGGCTGGAGCTTTGTCACCCTCCAGGTTCAAGCCCCTTTCAAGGGACAGGGCTTTGGGGACAGAGGGACCCACCACCCTCTGAGCCGGGCTGGCAGGCAGCGAGGAGCGCAGCGCCGCGTCTGGGGGCTGCTCAGGGAATGGGAACGGCTTCTTGGACCTGTCCACGGGGGGCACGGCTGACAGGTCTGCCAGCAGCCCTCGCCCCATCTCCAGCGCAGCCAGCTCAGGGAAGTTGCCCACCTCCTCGTAGAGAGGATCGGCATCCACCTCCTTCTCCTGCTGCTCCTCCAGGGAGTCTTGGTGCATCTTCATGGGCTGGGGGAGGGTGGAAGGGTTCGTGTGAGGTGTACTGTCTGCACTGCTTAGCTGTACCCCTCCATCCCCACTCACCTTGCCCTCCCTGCACTCGGGCACTGCCTGGGGACATTTGCACCTCGCCGTGGGGCTGATGCCTGCAGGGGACCTGCCCTCCATCAGGTCTCTTGTCTCAGTCCCAGTAGCCCTTTCTTCCCCAATCACTGATGGAGGGTGAGTGTTTTGGTCCCTGCCAAGGCATGGTCCATGCCACCAGGCTGTGGCACCAGCCCAGCATCCCTTGGCAGAGGTGGTCTGGGGTGGGGAGGGCAGATGGGTGCCCATGCTGAGCAGAAAGCCAGGTGAGATGAGGTCCAGCCAGGTGGCCCCCATGGAAATAACCTGATCCCGAGGAGGACCCAAACCTATTCCCTCACATTTCTTATGTTGGTCCCCTCTGGGCAATGTGCACCCAACGGGAGAGGCTCTGGGAGCTGAGCTGGACTGTTGTGGTCTTGCTCGCACGCATAGGGACCATGCAGCGACCCCATCCCCGGGTAATGGGGGACACAGAGCAATGGGCATCCCCTCCTCTGCCCCACAGCATGGGCAGGATGGCCCAGGCATGTCTCTGAGTGCAGGTGGGTTGCTGCAGGCAAGCCCTTGCTGCCGTAGCCAGGAGGCACGGTGCAAAGCCAGCAACGGATGAGCTCCACGTGTGCGGGTACTTACAAAGAACATGGACAAAGTCCTTCGCGTGTGCAGGCGGCGCTAGAAACAGAGGAGACAGGCAGAGGTAAGCACATGATAGCGTGGAGCAGGGTCACGGATGCCTCGGCAGGTAGAGGATGAGCAGCAGGGTGCAGCACCCCACATGCCCTCACAGGGCCCCCCATGCACAGAGCGGTGCCACAGACAACAAGCACAGCATGCAGCACGCGCACACCACCGAGCACAGGGACACACACCCAAAGCATCCATCACTGCCAGGCAGCATGCACCCGCCTCCAGGGCCACCATGGGGTGGGTGCATGGTCTCGGGATGGGTGCGTGGAGCTGGGTGGGTGCAGGAGCACCATTGGGCAGGGGTAGCTGCAGGGGCTTTACCAGGGTCTGGTTGGCGGAGAGCATGGTGGCGTCAGTGCTGTCCCCATGCAGGGGCACCAGCGGCATAGTGCCGAACTTCTGCTTGGCGAGGTCGGAGGAGGAGCGTCGGCGCATGATCACAGGGCGCAGGTCATCGTGCTGTGTGCAAGGACAGGGCAGGAAGGGGGAGTCATGCTGGGCTGCCCTGCCAGCCCCCTCCCAGCGCAACCCAGCCAGCCTGCACCCACCTGAGCCTTGAGGATGCTGGTGGTCCAGTCCCACAGCTCAGCCTGTCCCGAGCACACCAGGTACCTGCAGAGGAGTCAGCTGAGAAGCTGCCAGGGAGTAGGGCCGGTGGGGCCCACATCTCCTTGTCACCTTGCCTGTGAGCCCAGGGCTGTCAGGCACAATTACACCTAGTGGGGCTGCACCTCTGAAACTCTCTGCACACCCAAATCACTGCTCGGGGCAAGGCGAGAAGTTATTTGGCACCCATGAGGCACCTTGGCTCAGCTACCCTTGCTGTCCTTAGAAGAACATCTCAGCCCCATGTCGGGGACAGGCGACATGCTTAGCTGCTGCCCCAGCACTGGGGCAGCATCAGGGAAATGGGGACAGGATCAGCAAGATGCATGGGTGTGCCTGGGCACCCAGCGGTACCAGGGAGGGCAGGGCAGGGCAGCGAGCCCAGCTCAGTGCAGGGTGCAGGAGCACCTGGTGTTGGGTGCGTGGGGACACAGAGCGGTGTTGAGTGAAAGCTGGAAGGCAACACAGACACGCAGGTGACATGCACACCTGGGCAGGGTGGGCAGGTCTCTCCGGAGCCCGGTGCAGGGTGCTTGGAAGACGCATCTCCAGGAGGGCGTATGTGGATGGGGAGGTAGGAAGGGTGTGTGGTACGGAGATGGATTGCCCCTGAAGCCTGGCACCCACCTTGTGCCAGGGAACATGTGGCCCCACCTCTCTGTCCCTTGAGTGCCACCAGCTCTGCCCTCACCCCCAGGGCCCTGTAGCACTGCCCCTGGCGGTCCCACTCCCACTAAAATGGGGGGCAGATCTCAACATCCCCCCAGCCCCAGGGCTGCAGGGGCAGATACTCACAGCTGCTGCTTGTCCAGGGTCAGTGTGAAACCCCACCTGGGGAAAGGAAGACAGGCTGTGGGGCAGCACCGCCAAGCTCAGACACAGCCATGGGTCCATGGGCAGCAGGGTGGGGGGCTGAGCTTGCCTCATGGGCCCAGGTTTGTCATGGCTTTGGGTCCTGGTTGAGCTTGGCATGCTCCCAGCAGCTGGGTTCGTGTGATGGGTGCTGGAGGCAGGGACCAAGGGATGCATGCCCCCAGGGCTACAGCCAGGGAAGGTTCCACTTACTGGGCTGGTGGCTTCAGCTTCTTCCTGATGCCCATGTAAACCTTGGCTGCATCCAGGGGCCACTCGCGCTCTGGCTTGGCGCTCTGGGGAAGGAGATCCATTGGGTCAGCCCAGCCTGATGCCAGCCTCCCTGCCAGGAGGACAGCCACCACCGTGCCACCTCTGTCCCCAGGCTCCCTCTCCCTGCCTCTCCTCCTGCCCTCGGGTCGCCAGTCCATCCCCACAGCATCCCCTGGGTACCCTCTTCTCCTTGAGCAGCAGCAGCCTCCGGTCCCGGATGACGAAGTAGCGCTCCTGAAACTTGTTCCCCAGCAGCTTGGGGGGCTCCTCGCGGCATTTCAGCAGCCCGCACTTCGGGGTCTCACGCTTCATGCCTGCCCAGTGGGAGGAGACAGGGGTCAGGATGTCCATGGACATGTGAGGGTGGCTGTGGGTCTCACGGATGTGCCCCTGATGGCTGCAGAGAGGTGGCCAGGGGAAGCTGGGGCAGAGCTATCCCCCTCTGGGGACACCCCTAGGGGCTGGGATCCTCTGTGGGACCCCCAGGGTTGGTGTTCCTCAGGACAGTATCCCAGTACCAGCCCTAGAGCTATGTCAGCTCTGTGTCTACCAGACTCAGAAATGGTCCACGGCTCATTTTCCTCCCCCCAGAAATCTCCTCAAAACTCCAGCCTCCTTCCAGGTACCTCCTTCCTCCTGCCTTACCTGTGAAGAGGCAGCTGCCCTCCCCGATGGGGACCTTCCTCACCAGTAGGTACGCAGTGCTGGGCTCTGGGAGCTTGCACCACTGCAAAGCCTGCTCCAGCACCTTCTCCTTGGGGTGCAGGGGCCTCTCTGGAGAGACAGGGACACTGTCACTGTTGTGTCTCCTCCACTGTGCCAGTCCCTGTCCCCCCTGCTACCGGCAGCAAGCTGACCCCCATATCCCACACCTCCTCCTCACCAACCTGGTTGTGCCGAGAGCATCCCCCCATGCCATCCCCACCATGCTCACCCAGCTCCCCGTTCTCCAGGGCCTCAAAGGTCAGCCAGATGTCCAGGCTGGCTGCCACGTTGCGCATTTCCAGCACCTGGTTGGTGAGCTCCTCCGCGGTCATCGTGGGGGACACCTGGGGCCGGACACACAGGGAGCTGCAGTGGGTGGTGGCAGGATGGGTCCCAGGGACAGGCTGCATCAGGAACCTGCATCCCTTCTTGCTTCCTTCTGCATGGCCCTCCTTTGGGACTCACCTTCAGGGTGACACAGCAGTCAGGCAGCTTCTGTTCCAGGTAAACCTCAATGATGAGGTCCCCGGCCTGTGAGAGCTGGGGGAAGAGTGGGTGGCATTGGTGCCATGCTGGCACGGGTGCTGTGCACACCCACTCTCCCCAGGGGCTGGTGATGGTGTCCCAGGGAGCTGGGGCTGCTTCTTCCCTGGGCAGGATCCTCAAGGTGATGAGCAAAGGGGAGACAAGTGGGGGAAGATCCTTCCCCAGACATCTGGTGTGGGATAGCAGGGACACAGGGTGGGCAGCTGGGAGTGCCCCCATCCTCCCAGCAGTCCCACCAGCCTGGGGGTCTCTGACGTGACGGGGGCCAGCAAGTACATCCCCAGTACCTGGGTGTCCTTCCAGGTGGTGATCAGACTGTTCTCCAGATCCATCTGGGATACCTGGTCCTCATCAATCTGCCAGAGGAAGGGTGCACAGGGTGAGAAGGGAGACATGGAGTCAGTGTGAAGTGGGATATGGCTTGAGGACACATGGCCAGGATGGAGGGATGCAGGGGGGATACAAGGGGAGATGGACAGAGTCAGCATAGCAGGGGCTTGCAAGGCCCCTGCAGGGAGCTTACGTTGAAGATGCTGACGTAGTTGTCAATGAGGTCTTCCATCACCTTGACCTCATGCTCTCCTTTGCCATCGGTCTGAAAGAGGCTGGGTGCGAAGAGCAGCGACAAGTTCTTGGTGCTCATCTGGTTGAGGTCTGCACATTTCTGTACCCTGGGACAAGGAGGACAGAGGTGAGGGACTGGTCCCACTCTGGATGGGATTTCAGCCCCAGTCACCCTCCTCTGCCTCATACAAGCTCTCCTGAAAGACAGCCCATTTTTCCCCAGCTTCTCTTCAAGCTGGGCAGTTCCCGTTTGGAGGACTTCCAGCTGCCATCACACCAGACAACAGTCCCACCTCATACTCCAAGTTGGGGATGGGAATCTGTTTTTTGCCCTTTTTTGGGGCACTCCTTGAAGATTACATCCTATAGGGGGGTGTCACCTGCTCCCAAACATCCTGTCACTCCCCCATTGCTGCAGAATGACTTTGGGAACTTCTGAGGTGTCCCAGAGTGGCATACTGCAGCACACCCCAGCACCACCTGGGGGGTTGCTGGGGTAGGGCACGGGCACTGGTCTCTTCCTGGCTTGCAGGGATGGGATCCAGTGTTCCCTGGGCAGCGGGGAGACCTCATGCTGCTGGCTGGCCTTGGGGACCGTGGCTGGACCAGGGTACCCAGAGGGGAGGTGACCCACTGACCGGTAGAGGTGCCCTATCAGTGCAGCCAGGGTCTTGTGGTTGAGACGAGGCAGGCGATGAATGAGCTCCTTGTACCTCTCCAGACGCTGGGGTTTTGAGGAGATTTCTGGGGGGAGGAAAATGAGCCGTGGACCATTTCTGAGTCTGGTAGACACAGAGCTGACATAGCTCTAGGGCTGGTACTGGGATCCTGTCCTGAGGAACACCAACCCTGGGGGTCCCTGGCAGGCAGCCCAGCGTGGGAGCAGGGGTTGGGTGAAGGAGGTACCTGCAGCCTCCTTCCACTGTGAGTGCAGCTCCAGGGTGAAGACGGGGTCCTCAAGCTCACGGAAGAACCTCTTCAGCACATCGGTGACATCCTCGATGAAGTTGTCATTGATGCGCAGCTTGACATTGCGGGCATCCCGACGAAACTCCTCCATCAGTACCTTGATCCGGGACTTGGCTCCATTCTTGCGGTAAATCCCCTCATGCCGCAGCCCTGGGGCAGGGACATAGGGTCACGGGGGCCCAATCCTGCCCAGAGAGTGCCCAGTGGGGCTGGTGCCCCGAGAGCAGTGCCTTCTGCCTGGACTCCTCAACTGCCCTGTGTGTGCCGGAGGATGCTCTGGCAGTGATGCCACTGCGCTGGACTTACCGTACTGCGTGATGAAGGCAATGCAGCTGTCCACGATGATGGGGATGTCCCCCCGGCTCAGCTGCTGGTCCCGCAATGCGTTACCTCGTCCCCCTGCCGATGCTTGGATGTCAGCGTACCACGCTGCCGAGTCCGCCCGTGACAAGCCCTGCAGGTAAAATGTCCTGAGAACGACAAGGGCAGAGAAGAGGGAATGAAGGTTGCTGGGGTGGGGGGCCAGGTTACCCCTTCCTGCCCATAGGCACAGTCTTGCTCTAAGACAGGGAGCAAGGCACAGCCAGGCTGAGCGAATAGATGCCCTATCCTGGTGAGAGACCCTGGGCTGGCATGACCTCTGTAAGCCCCTTGGCCAAAGCCCTGCTGTCCCAACAGCACCCCCACCACAGGTTTGGGATCCATGCATGAGTGCCGTTGCCCCAAGCAGCCTGCTGACCTCGCTTGGCACATTCCCCATCCTTCCTGCTGCCACGACTCACCTTCCCATCTCCACCAGGATAAGCAGCTCCTTCTTCTCTGGTGTCTCTGTGGGGGGAACCAGACCTGCATTGGGGTGAGAAGTAGAGAGCTCAATGCTGTGCATGGCTGCCCGCCACGTGGTGCTCGTCCCAGGCTGTGGCATGGCACTCACTGAGCTCCTGCAGCCGCCGGAGGTTGATGCTGTCCTCAGCTCCGTTGTCCTCAGCGGGGCAGATGAAGAGGTGGGCTTTCTGCAGGATGAAGAAGGCCTGCTGCCACCGCTCAGGGTTGAGCATACACTTGTAGCGCAGCTGGCCCACGCGCTGGAACTCATAGCCCAGCAGGCAGTGACAGCTCACAGGCGTGAACCACTGTGGGATGGAGCAAGAGATGAGCCAGGTAAAGACAGGGCTCGGCCCCCAAGTAAGGATTGCCCCCAAGGATGGGGGCAGGTCACCGGGGAGGATGGGATCCCCTGCAAAGGGAAAGAGGGTGCTTGCCACAGAGGATGAAGAGCGTGGGGAGCTGGGAAGAATTAAAATGGGGAAGCAGGGAAGGGATCCAGGGACCCAGCAGCGGCACAGGGTGCTGGGGCTGGGGCTGGCTCACCTTGCCAATGGCACTGGCCCAGGCTTGCAGTGTCTCCGGTCCGTCGGTTCCCAGCTGCTGCACTTTTTCCCCAGTGAGGAAGAGCTCGAGGGTGAAGCGAAACCTGCAAAGCGTGAACCAGCCCATCAGGGCAGGCCCCTACCCCGAACCTGCACCCAGAGCCAGACCAGACCATTGTACCAAGCAGGGAGCGATGCCTGTCCCTGCTTTCTGCGTGCCCATGGGCTCTCTGGGCAAGCAGTGGGGGTAATGTTGGGGGTACCTTTCAGTGGGGCTGGGGCTGGTGAGCCCCTGGGCTCTGCTCACGCCGAGGGAGATGAGGTCTCCGGTCTCAATGTGGCCCAGGGGCTCAGTGCCTTTCTCCATCTCAAAGAAGAGGAGGGCTCTCTCCAGGGAACACCAGATGCGCTGGAAGTCTGTGGGACCGGGGGGTCAGTGGCACCGGGGTGGGCACCCCACTGGCTGCCCCCCCCTCACTCCCCACACTTACCATCTTTGCTCTTCTTGGCACCGGGGAGCCTGGTGGGGGCCAGGGCCCGGTACAGGTACCCGCTGTGTGTCACTGGCTGTGTGATCTCATTGTAGACTCCCTCTGGACCCGGTTCCCGTGTGTGTGGGCTCCCTGCAGGCAACAGCGCTGAGAGTGAGGTGGGAGCAGGCACCCACCAAAACGTGGGTGCTGGGAGGCAGGGAGACCCACTCATGCAGGTGTAAGCAAGGGGATACATCAGGCATGGGGTTCCCTGAAAAGGGGCTTCAGAGGAACCCACTGCCTTGCCCCATCCCAAAAGAAAGGTGTAGTGGGGCAGGCAGGTCCCCCAGAGAGCCACAGCACCTGATGTCTGTCCCCAGCCTTGGGGTACGCTGTGGAGGGCACAGGCAAGGAGGAAGCTCCCCCATCACAGCCAGATGTGGCTTGAAGGTCCTCATTACCTGAACGGTTCCTGGGCCTTTTGCTCTCCGGTCCCCACCAAAGGTCGGCCCCAGGGGCCACCTCACAGGCAGTGGGGTCAGCTGCCAGCCCAGCCTCCGAGGATGAGAAGAACTGCAGGATGGTCTTGAGCAGGGATGGTCCTGCCACCGCAGTGCAAAGTGCCTGGGATAAGACAGACGCCTGTAGGGACCACATCTTGGCTCATGGAGACCCCCAGCCCCCTACCGGGGGGCTCAAAGGCAGGCAAAGCAGGGCACAACCTCCCACCTGAGACTCCAAGACTGCTTGGCATGGGGGTGTGGGCGCATGCCAAGCCAAGCAGGAGGTGTTGGCATCTCAGACCCAGAGCTCTAGAGTGGTTCCTAGCACCCCAGCATGCTGCCTGCATCCCAAGGTGGTCCCTACCTGGAGCACGTCCTCCTGAGTGGCGTAGTGGGGATGGGGCAGGCGGTACCGACCCTCTCGGTACTTGCGGGAGATGAAGTCTCGTCTCTGCTCGGCGCTGGCATCTGGGTAGAGGGCCTCAGCAGCAGGCAGTCGAGCGGCCCAAAACCGGTTGGCTCGGTCATTTCCCAGCACAATGAAGAGCTGCGGGAGAGTCCCATGGTCATGGTGAGCACCAGGGTCAGTCGGAAGGAGACCCCCTCTCTCCCTGCATCCTGGGCAGACCGTGGGGCTGCTGCCCTGCCTGGTGAAGCAGCCTGGCCCCTGAGCATGCTCTACTAGCCCCAGCGCCCTGCCCTGAGTGCCTCTACCTGTACGATTTCATTGGACCAGACGCTAGTGTCGAGCTTCAGACTTTGCACCTTGGAAACGTTGGAGCCCAGGCTGCGGTGCTGCCCTGGGGAGGAGAGCAGGCAAGTAAGCACCCATTGATCCTGCCAGGGAACTGTCACCCAAGTCACACCTGTACCCCAGCCAGCACCCTGCCTGCCCCAGGCAGGCCCAGCCCACACCTGCCGGGAGCTCCATGTCCCCCCCAGGGCGAAGTACTGGCCTGCACACTGCTTGCAAATGACCACACACAAGTTGATGGATGCCCAGTCGGGACTCTGAGCCCAGCAGTCTGCACAGTGTTTGTTGGCTTTGTTGGACCAGATCTTCTCTGCCACCTCGTAGTCATAAAGCATCTCGGCTATGGCCTCCTGCAGGGCCTCCATCCACTCCCGCTTCTCACGCTCCGACTCTGCCACGAAGCTACGAGCACCAGCACAACCAAAACTCAGGGGCCTGGAGTTCCCAGCACCTGGCTGCTCCCCCCACCTCATCCCACCCAGACACCCGGGGTACCTGAATATTTTGAAGGGGGTGATGAGCTCGAAGCTGCGGTTCTTGGCTTCGCGGATGGTGGAACCGCGCATCTCAATCAAGCAGATGGCAATGCCCATTTTAAAGAACTGCAATTCAGAGTGACACTGGTGTTGGTTCTGCAGCACCGCAGCCATGGTGGACACACTACCCCGGACATGCCCATCATGCTGGAGCCAGGGAGCTGTGCCTGGTACCCTCACTCCCATCACTGCTCTGCTTGGACCAGTCAGACCCGGTACTGTGCCACATCTCAGCCACTTCATGTGGGCTGACATAAAGCATTCAGCAAGTGTGTTGTGAAATGAAAGGCAAGTTCTGCCTTCATTCCCCAAACCCGGCCATTCAGATCTCTCTGTTTTGGGGGAGTTGAGTCCACAGTGAGTCAGGCACATTCGTAAAGCAAGTATCAACTTGAGCAAACTGGGAAAAAAAAACAGAGTGCTGAGAAAATTCAACAGGCAGGAGGTGGGGATTTCCATGGGTACGGTGCAACAGGCTGGCAGAGACCTGCTGCCCCCATAAGGCAAGCCCACTTTGCAGCAGGTATGTTTGCTGGTGATTTTGTGGTCATTGGTCCACCTGTCCTGTGACGGATTGGGATGCTTTGGTGCCACTAAGACCTAAGTGCTGGGCAGAGACGAAGATTTGGTGATAGGAGATTGGGAGGAGGGTCCGCTCCTGGCCCTCTCTGCATCCCCAAGTCCAGGCTCGCACTACAGCTGCCCTGTGCAGGACCTCCAGCTTCCCGCCCCACCATTCCCTTTCTCCTGCCTGTCCTTTTTCTCTCCACTCTCCCTTTGGCACTGACCCTGGCTAAGGTCCCTCCAACCCTCCAACACTCTCACCCCATCCACCATTGGCACAGCCCTCTGTGCCAGCGGGGTGTCTGGTCCAGCTACGAACCTGCTCACTCTTGTACAGCCACATCTCGGGCAGGCTCAGGGCTGCGAAGACCTTGGACTTCTGGCCCTTCAGCTCCAGGGTTCCCGACTTCTGGCAGTGAGCGGTGTTCGCGGGCCGGGGCCGGGAGCCCACCAGGCGCTGGTCCATCACCTTCTTCTGCAGCGTGGAGCACCACTCGTTCCTCTGGGCTGGGGACCGGGCATTAGGGAGTGGGTCTGAGCCCTTCCCAACAGCCCTGGCATGGAGCAGGGCAACCAGCAGGTATGGCAGGGTAGAGGTCCCCTTGCTCATCATAGCCTGATGTTTTGGGGATGGGGTGAGAGCTGCCCCTAGGATGCTGTGGCTGGAGGAGGGAGGCAGGGATGGTTCACTGAGGATCGGTGAGCCCAGGCTCAGGTTTTCGCTTACCCTCATTCTCAGCACGGAAAACGAAGATCCGATGGCTGGTCAACACCTGGAACTTGTTGTCCTTGGTGGAGCGAGCCATCTCGATGACGGACAGCGGGATCACTCCCTTGGGGTAGGGCTCCTGGAATGAGCCACAGGTAGGGT
The DNA here is from genome assembly GCA_013398815.1 of Ibidorhyncha struthersii. NCBI lineage: Eukaryota > Metazoa > Chordata > Aves > Charadriiformes > Charadriidae > Ibidorhyncha > Ibidorhyncha struthersii. The sequence goes on from VZSZ01002784.1 coordinate 60,203, forward strand.
TACTGCCTCTTTGCTCTTTCTGTGGGGCACTTACGTAACCCCGCTACCGGCTTGCTGGGCACAATGACACCATAACCATGGGGTAAGGTGACATGGCATGGAGGCCTGCAGTCTTCTGCAATAGTGGCTGCTCTGAGGCCATGCAGAGTACCTGTTTCTGCACGGGTGCCACTGACATGGGACCAGCCTGGCTGGCCTTGTTGTAGGACTGGGGCAGCAGCGCCTGTAACCCCAGGTGGTGTGGCAGCCACCAGCATGCTGTGGCAGGTCTTACAGGGCCATGCAGAGCCCCTGTGGCAGGATAAGAGGATGTGGGACAGGAAAGGGCTGTTGATTCATTCCATGCACCTAACCCACAAAGCTCCCCCATCCTCCACATTCTCCAGGTGCTCAGATGTGCCCAGAGCCCTCCAAGCACAGGGGCCATGGCTGCTCCACCCTGGTCATGGTAAAGCATTAGTGGCTCCTTACAGAAGGACAAGGGGAGGCAAAGGGGATATGGCAGCTCACGTGGCATCAAGGCACCCTGCTTAAGTGGCACAGTGCAGCCTCCCCACCCTGCCCACATCCTGCCCCTCTATACCTTCTCACTGCTGAAGTACATCAGGTTCTTCCCATCAAAGCGGACGTAGCGCCTCTGGAAGACATAGTTCCTGTTGGGATGGCAGAAAAACGGGGCTGTTGGCAAGGGGACGATTCCCCCAAGGAGCCCACATCTGCTCGCAGACCCTACTTCCCCCAAGGGTGGCTGCACAGAAACGCTTGCAACACTGCTGGGGCACCCTAGAGGGTCCTCCTCCTGTGGTGAGGAGGTCTGGCTGCCCCAGTGGCATGGTGACCAGCCTGCCCACCTTACCAGCCTTGCCCAAGAGGGCTTCACCTGTGGGGACTGTCCCACAGGTGGGCACATACCCCTGTGGGGAGAGCTTGTCCAGCCAACCGCTGAGCATGGTGGGTCGGGGCTCGGAGAGTGATGTGAAGCTGGCGTAAGGGGAGATGGTGAGGTCATCCAGGACTTCATCTGGGTAAAGATGGGCTGGCAGGCTGAATGAAGCACCCTCGGCTCGCGGTGCCTCCACGGTGGAGTACCCCTCCGTGTCATTCTGGATGATGCGGTCGATGAGCCGGGATCTGGTCTCCTCATCCTCACTCCTTCCATCACTGCTGCACTCGCTGCTTGTCCTGTGAGAAACGAGGCTGTGGGGAAACTTGGCTGCGGCAGCACGGCTGCTTACCATGTGGGGTCCTGGTCAATGCCATCCCATTTGAGGATATCTCACACTGCTCCTGGCCCCATCCTGAGCTTCTCAGGGCACCCAGTGATGTGGGTATTTGCATCTCTGTGAGCAGGGTGGGACAAGGGCTCAGCGCTCATGAGCCCTGTGGTCACAAGGCCAGTCCTACATGATGGCAAGGCTAGGGGTAGCTGGCAAAATGGGCTTCCCCACCTCAGGTAATATTGCACGGACAACCACACATCTCCAAACCTCTTACATCTCCCTCCCCTCTTGACACCACAGGCAGCAAACTGAAGCCAGGCGCTCCCCTGCCCACATCCTTCTCCTTGCCCTGCACCCACCCCAGCTCCCTCCTCACCAGGGGTCTCAACCTGCCCTCTCCCTCCACCCCTCCAGTGTTCACAGCACTGAGAAGGCCCTTCTGCCACAGCATTCTCCCTCCTGCTCTCGCATCCAGCTGAAATATTTTGCAAAGTGATTGGGAGGGACAGACAGATGGGCTGGTGGAGCTCCTGCATCCATCTCCTTTTCTTGGGAAGTCATTCTAAAACCCCCAGCCAGGCCTGGTGAGACTATCCAGCCATAACAATAAAAGGAAATTGGAAAAATAAACTGCTACGCCTGCCCCTTCCCCTCAGCCCTCTCAGCCAGACGTTTGTCTTTCCCTGAAAAGGAAATGTGCTGGAAAATGTCGGATGGTCCCAGAAGCTCACAGGGGAGCTGCCCAGGTGCAATGGTGATGGGCAGGAAAAGAGTCATGGCAATGTCTGCTTTTGGCAGCCAGGACACCCCAGCACCAGCAGGAGAGCACCTGTGCCACTGGGTCACTTGTGGAATCCAGCGCCTGGATGAAGGAAAGGCTCCAAGAAAGGCAACAAGGATGGCCCAAGTCCCGTCATAGCTTTTGTTTGAGGAGCAACTGAGCAAGCTGGGGACATCCAGGGGAGAAAGGGTGAGTGATGGGGGGAGGTTTCTAAAGTCATGAGCAGTATGAGAAGGGCAGAAGGCATCTCCTGGCCAGCACTGCTTTAGTCACAGGAGCTGGGGACCAGACAGAGGACTCAGCAGGAGCGGGATGCAGAACCACATGGGAAAGAAGTGGCTGACCTGTGGGACTCCTTGCCACAGGGTGTTGGTTGTAGATGGAGAAATTTACGGAGGAGAAACCCACTGGGGGCTACTGAATAAAAGAAACCACCTCCTGCTTACAAGTCTGTGTGCTAGAAATGCTTTTGGACCAGGAGAATGACCCCAAACACCTCCCCTCGTCATAAATTCTCCAAGCACCTGGTTTGAGTGCTGCCTCGTCGTGGGAGCCAAGGCATTGCACGGACCTATGCTTTGACCCTGGACAGGCACGTTATGAGGCCATCAGACATCAGATCTGGGACAGAAGTAAGACCTGAAGTCCACCTGGGAGGATGTTGGGCTGGAGCCACCCAGGCTAGGGGTCAGGTCCAGAGAAGTGAGGTGGTGTATGGGGCTGAGGAGGTGGGTGGAGAGGGAAAATGACCTGTTTTGCTCCAGTTGTCTGCAAGAAAGATGAGAAATGGCCATGGGTGGCTGGGAGGCTCAAAGCACAACAAAAATTGTTACTTAATTAGTATAACAGAGCCTTGGCAGAGCGGTTTATCTGGCTGAAGTCCCAGCCCAGTGTCCAGCTTCTTCAGGATGGACTAGCCAGTGAGTGAGGTGGCTGGAGGTACATTGTAGGCAGACATCAGCCTTGAGTGCCAGAGCTGAGTGGGAGACAGATCCACTGAATGGGTCAGGGCAAGAGAAAATGGGAAGAAATCCATGACAGCCGTGGATTCCTGGCTCCATCCCGAGCCACGATTTACAGTCACTGAAACCATGAAGAGCTGGAGGAAAAGCAGCACCTGTCAGGGACAGAGCAAAGCCCACAGCCCGGCTGAAGTGGGGTCTCTCAACATCCCAGGAGCATGCCAGGACCCATATCATCTCCCAGCTCTGCCCTTGAGGACAAGGTTGGTGAAGGAAGCCTCCAAGCAATAGGTCTGCAAAGGCCAAGTCATGTCCCTTTTCAGCTGGTGTCAGGCAGTGAAGACAACTAACCTTAGGGCCAAATGAGTCCCCAGGGCAAGGAGAGGGTATTTCCAGGACAGCTGAACCTGGAGGGTGATGCCTGAGATGCACCAAGTTGGGACAGTCTCAGCCTGTTAGTGCTCATGTGGGAGAGCTGGTTGAGGATGGAGGATGGATGATGGAAGAAAGGGATCTGCTGGTGGTGAGGGAACCAAGGAGTTGCTGATGGATCTGGTTACTTCAGCTGGGGGTCATGGGCCGGATAATCAACCTGCTGGTGGGCAGCTGGAGGTACATAGGGAGATAAGGAACAAGTTGTCAAGGACACACGATGCCCAGTGTTTCTTTTCCTGCAGGAAAGACGCCTTGAGGTGTGGGGAGAAGTAGTCCGGGCTGGTATCTGCCTGAGGATCATCTCATCGCGGGTCTCTGTGCAAACCAGGACAGGGTCCACCATCCTCACCACGAGTCCTGACCAAGTCCACCGAGCACCATGGGGTGACACAGGAGCTGTGCCACTGCCTTTCTCCCACTGAGGCCGAAGTCTGAAGTGGGGCAGATGTCGTCCTCCGCACCAGTACTTTGGGGGGCTGAGCACCACCAGCTCGGATGAAGGTGTTCAGTGTCAGAGCAAGCAAATCCCACCCTACGCTCCAGACTCTGCTGGACCCATCTCTAACACTGACACTAGCTGCCCAGACCCGAAGCCAGGAGCAGTGTGGTCCAGACTAAACTCCTCCGCAACAGGGCGAAAGGAGCTATCTCAGGTAGGAGGAAGATATTGTGCCAAAGGGGCGGGAGGGCCTCTCTGAAGTTTGGGAGGGGGAAGTATTTCCCTTAATGAGTGGGTTGGTGGGCTGCAGAAGATGCTTATGGCATCCCCAGTAGCCAGGTGCCGGCCAGCATGATGAGTAACTGGCTGAACTGGAGAAACACCAGTGTTGATGGGGAGGATTGGGAGGTCCCACAGAGGTAGGGGCAGGATCCAGCACTGGCTGGCAGCGGCTCAGCAGCTAAGCAGGAACCCATAGCTCTGCTCTAGGGGGATCGTGGTCAGACTGGTGGGGCTGGTGTAGGGGAGAAAAGCATTGGAGCAGCTGGCCAGTGGGGTCCATAAGCACAATGCAAAAGGTCTTCAGAGGCTTTTCTGTCTTTTGTTCAAACTACCACACTCCCCACGTGGTTAGTGCTCAGGCTGAGAGAAAAAAAAATCCTGTGACCTACTGCCTCTGACACCCTGCTGACGGTCCCATCGTGCCTCTTCTCAGCACACCCAGGCTGCAAAATCCCTGGTGAGTCCACAGCTGCATGTGCCTGGCTGATGCCCTCCAGATGCTCTCTACCCCAGCTCCCTGGAAGCTGCTGGATGGAGACTGTGACCCATGGACCAGCACCCAGCCTTGCTCTGAATGGCTGATTCAGAGACTCCACAGCAGATTTCAGTATTTCTGGCTACAGAACTCCCATTCCCAGGTATTTGCAGCTCCCTACCAATGGCCCATGTTGGCTCTCATCTGGCTGCAATGTCTAGCTGTCTGTGACACTGGATCAGGCCACACTGCAGTGACTTGCACCCACAGCAGAAGGGTTGGACCGACAAACACTGGGTCCAGAAACACAGGGGCATAGGGACACACTGGCCCGTGTGACCACGGGCAAAGCTGAAGGACACAGAGCTGCAGCTCGCCTCCTCCTCTCTAAGCAACACAGGAAAAGGAACCCTCCCCGTCCGAAATGGGAAGAGCAGATTTCCTTCCTCTTTCTGAGATGCTATCAGGAGTTATGGAAAGTACATTTCAAAAGCATTTTAAAGGTGCCCCTCACCACCTAACTGTCCCCCATGGTGTGGCGGATCAGCAAATGCTGATTCGATGATGCCAGAGCCTTTGGAGGTTGCATATCCCTTCATCTGGAGCTTGGAGCCATCCCATTTCTGAGCAATCCCTGTTGCCGGTGGTGTTTCCCTGTTCCCAGCAGCCAAATCCAGGCTCTGCTTGATGTGCAGGTGCCCAGTGCTGCTGGCATTGCCCCGTCTGTGCACCCAGAGCATCTGCTGGCAAGCACTGTCCCCATGAGGTCCACCCATCAGCACGGCTCCTTCTCATCTCCAAGCCCATCAGCTCTGCTTGAGGTGGCTGACCTGGTCCCAGCCATGCCTGATCGGCTCTACGGTGGGGGACATCCCCCCCACTGCCTCTCAGGCTGTCCCTAGGGGTGTCCCCCTGGCATGCAAACCCCAGCCCCCAAGCCCACCCCCCGCAGCCCAGAGGAGGTGGTGCCTACCTGCATGCTTCTCGTTCCAGCTCCAGCTCAGACACTGCCTCATAGCTCTGATCAGAGGAGATGCCCACACCCTGGGAGAAGAGATCAGTCACATCTCCTATTCCTGATGCCCTCTCCCATTCCAGACCTCCTCAACCTGCCTGTCACACTGTGTGTGGGGCTCAGCCTGTGCCCCTCACCCCGGCAGTGATGCTCAGCCAGACACCGCTGGGCACTGCGGTCTCACCAGCTCTACTCCCTACTTCACAGCAGCTGGTGTGACGCAGAGTGATGGCAGGGGACAGCCACCATGCCCACAGTCTCCTCTCACCTTCTGCTCCCAGGCTGGGGCTACGTGCCCAAAGATGGTCTCGCTGTAGGGGCTGATGGGCTGCTCGCCGACTTCTGTGGGTAGAGACATGGGAGGGAAAGGCAGTCAGCGGTACCTGCTGTGGCCAGCCAGGACTGCTAGCCCTGGAGGGGCACCCCTCCACCAAGCCCACCACGGTGCGCCCCAACATCCAGGGTGTCTGGCACAACAGAGATGTCAGCCCCAATACATGTGGGGGTGGACCCTGCCTTAGCCTGGGACCACCCCGGTCCTTGAGTGAGGCAGGAGTACAGGGCAGGATCTGGAGGTAAAGGCAAGGTGTGTGGATCTCCCCCTCACCCCCCTTCCCTGGGGACACTGGGAGGTCCCCACTGTGCACTGGTGGCCTGGGGGCTCTTACCTGGCTTGCTGGTGGGTCTCTGCAGGATGGGGGGCAGGCTCCCGCCGGGCCAGCTGGGACTGCTGGAAAACAAGAAAGGGGTTACTGCAGCTGTGGCTGGGATGGGGTGGGAGCCTGTGGGGGTTTTCCACCTTCTATTCTTATCTGGCTTATGTGGGCTGGAGGTCAGTCCGGGGCTGCGCCTGGCTTTGTCCCCTGAGATATGCAACATCTCCTCCCTGCTCCCAGTGCCCTCTTTGCTCGCTTCTCCTCCCTGCCCTGGGACCCACCAGGCTGTGTTTCCTGGGGCTGCCGGGCTTTTCCCATCCCAGCTTGCCCCCCTCTAACATCTCCTCCCTTGCTTCCAGCACAAGCCAGCCCCAGAGCCCTCAACCACCCTCTCACCATGCTGGGGACCACCAGCCCTGTTGCCTGGGGCAGGGGGCTAAGGAGGGGAAGCAGCTTGTCCCCACAAGCAGAGCAAGCCATCCGGTGGCTCGGGGCCGCTCTGTCAGCTCAGAGGGATCCCAGCTGCCCTGTAGGACTGCTCTGTGCAGAGCCCGGGGAAGGCATGGGGAGAGTGGTGAAAGGGGCTTTGTCAACACCCAGAGGCAGGCAGGGTCAGGCTGGGGATGGGGCCCTGGGGGTGGGGACTCTGGATCCTCAGCTCTGGCTGCTTTGCACCCCCACCTCTACTCCCCGGGGTGAGGGAAAGCATCTGCTTACTCAGGCTTGTTGTCTGGCTGGGTCAACTCCTGCGGGGACAGATCAGGGGGCTGAGTGACAGCCCAACCCTGGGGACCACTGTCCCCTCCCGAGTCCTCAGTGGATGCTGATGGGGGCTTGAGTCCTTCATAGATGACATTGGACACCATCTCCAGCTTGCCCTGCTCTGCCCCTGGCTGTGAGGCTGCCCTGGGGTATGGCAAGGGATCTCTCTTGGCTGGGGCATCTGCGGTGGGCAAGGGAGGGCTGGATGTGGGGTGTCCCTCTGCCATGCTCCCAGGGCTGGGCTCGGTCGCTGGGACCCTGTGACCAAGCCTTGGTGGGACAGATGGCGCAGACGCAGGGGATTTCTCTGATGCTTCCAGGGCTTGTCCATGATCCAGAGCTGGGGGATGCCTTGCCTCCTCCCGAGCATTGTCCCGTGCTCCCAGACGGGATGCTCCCATGCCCATGGCCACGCTTGCTCCCAGGCTGGCTGGTGGTGCTTGCCTGGGCTGTGGGCTCTCCAAATCCGTGGAGCTCTCCCCTGGCACAAACCCCTCCAGTACCACAAAAGCTGCAGGTGCCCTGTCGCTGCCCGGGCTGTGTGCCAGCACCGTGGTGCGTGTTGGTGGCACGGGCGCCAAGCCTTGCTCTGCCTTTGAGCGAGGGAAAATAGTCCTTGGCTTGGGAACTGGCTTCACGAGGGGAGGAGCAGGGTCCTTCTCTAGGGGTGATGCCTGGGCAGGCACAGCGACACGCTGCTGTGTCACAAAAGCTTCAATAGCTCCTCCCGGCTTTGCTTTCATGGCATCCTTGCCCTCCCAGGGGCTATCCAGGACCTCAGAGGCTTGGAAATGGGTGTCTCCTGCTGCGGGTTCCCCCTGGGATTGACTGACCATCCGTGTCTGCTGTACCAAGTTCAGGATCCTTTTGCGGTGCCCGGTGGCAGTGATGCCAATCCGCTGCAGGTGGTCGCCGTCCAGCGAGGCAGCATCTCTGGCCACGTGGTACCCATGCTGCTTGAAGATATCTCGGTACTTCTCCAAGTGGATGGTAGCCAGCCAGTCTGCAATATCGGAGTCAGGACCGCATGGGGAGCTCATGGCCCTGGGGTTCCTCTGTAATGGATGCTCAGCCCATCATCTGTGGGAGGAGAAAAAGGGGGTGAGGAGACAGCAGGAAGGGGGAGGGGGCGGTTCAGCTGCCCTGAAGGGCACAGATCCCATGGGTGGGTGCGCGGGATGCTCCCAAAGGTCACCCTGCCTTGCCGATCTCCCCACCGTCACTCACCTCCCAGATCAAGAAGCCAGCATCCTGTTGTTCCTCGGCCCCAAGCCTCTCCGCCCCTCCCAAAAGCTGCCGGATCCTGGCCCTGTTTTGTCAGTGAGGCCGTGACTCGTGCCCAGACAGGAACCCAGTGGCCGGGGGGCTCACAGGGGAGTGGGTGGTCGAGCAAATGCTGGGTGCTGGGGCATCCAGCCCCAGCCGTGTGTGGGGCTGGGCAGCAGAAGGACGAGAGCTTGCACAGCCCAGTGGTGGTGTCCCGGCAGAAGGGGCTGCCTAAGGCAGATAATGGGGGGAGCAGCTGGGCCCCTCCCAGGGGATGAGCTCCTGTGCTAGCCAGCTCAGGGAGGGCTCTGCGGCCGGAAGGGCCAGACCATAATATTTCTCACTGCTGGCAAGGGCATGGGAGAGGTCAGCATGACTCATGGGCAGGCAGAGGGGGGACAGCCTCCCACCCACCCCCAGCCGGCACAGGTCCCCTTGCACCCTGCTGCCAGCACCCGCAGCTCGAGACAGAGGGGCACAGCCCGGGGCTGGCACTCAGCGCGGTGCCAAACCACCAGGTCCCGCTCCGCCGGGGACCCCATCTCCAAATTATTTGCAGGCACAGCCCCGGGGACAGAGCTGGGGGCTCTTTGCGGAGCGCTGAGGACCTTTTTCCCATGAATCACGCTGCTCTGCACTTAACCATCTGTGCTGACTGTGCTGCCACTGGGTCTTTTTCCAGTTCCTCCATTTCCCTCTATTGTTCAGCACAGGCTTCCTTCCTGCTGCCTGCATGCTCCCACGCATCCCCTGCCCCCTCCCACAGGAGCCGCGTCCCGGCCAGCCGAGGGACTCGGCTGCACTAGCTCGCGTGCCCCTGCGCGGGCATCTGCCCGCTCCCCACCACTGCCTGCACAGGCAAAGGTTGCACGAGTGGCATGGGGAAGCGTGGGCAAGCTGGTGTGCTGGCAGAGGCACTGGTGTTACTGTGGGCACGTGGGGTGGGATGCTGTCAGCAAGCGCTCTGGAACAGCGGGGCTCTCTGCTCACTTGAGTGGGTGTGGGGTGAGCATGGTGTGGGTGCCCAACCGTGTACGCATGTGCATGGGGGGCTTCCCTTGGGGCAAACAGCTGCGTGCTGGTGAGCATTGAGGAGGGACAGTTATGGCAGGAGCTGGCTGAGACGGTGGGGGAGCAAGGTGTGGGGAGCAGGGCTTGGAAAGCTGCCCGTTGACATACAACGTACACAAAGGGCTGGGCAGGGGGATGTAGAAGGTGAAGTCCTGTATCAGTGTGGGCTGGGTATCTTTGCCACAGGGTTAAAGGGCTGTACCCACTTCTGCCCGGCAGCCTGGTGCTGCAATGGGGCAATTTCCCCCTTTCTTGTGCCCCTATCACCCCGAGGGATCTGTGGCCAGCTTTGCCAGCTGCCTGCCCTGCCTGGGGCTTCAGCAGGCAGCCTCCTGTCGGAAGCTGGCTCCCAAAACCTCCCTGTGCCCAGGCAGTGGGCACCGGCGCCATGCCAGGCATTGGGCTGTGTTATGGCTCTTTGGGGCAGTCCAGCTGTGCCCGTGGGCAGTGGCGCTTTGCAGGCAAGTGCAAGGATTCCTGTCCCTGCAAATCCATGCAGACCAACCGACACAGTGGGCTGTGGGACCGACATAGGCATGGACTGCCCCAGTCCTGGCCCTTTGCCCACTGTCCCCAAGTCTGTCCCGTCTGTCCCATCCATCCCCTGCCACCTTCAGGGTTCTCCCTCACCTCTTGCCCAGCAGCGCAGTCTGCAGCCCCCCAGGGCTGGCTCCAGCAGAGCAGCACGATGGCAGTGATGCTGCAGGCTCCACGGCTGCCCCGCTCTGGGCTCCAGGGTGATGCCAAGGTGTCCCTGCCGGGCACAGGGCTCAGGCTGCGGGCACAGGCAGGCAGCTCTACAGGAACTGCTGCAGGCGAAGGCAGGCTTCGCAGCACCCAGCCCGCGCCTCCCACTGCCGGTCCCTCCTCCAGGCCAACCCTCCGGTCCCCATCCCTGTCCCACCTTCCCGTCCTGCCCCTTCCTAGGCATGACCCTGTCCCAGACTTGGCCCCTGGCCTGGCTGCTCTGTGTCCTGCCCCTCGGTCAGGGTCTGCCCTCCTTTGGGGGCTGCCCCCGACCCTTCCTGCTCACCCCTCATGCTGCCTCTCTCGCCTTCCCAGCAAGGGTCCTACTCCTCATCATGCCCTTGGACATGCTTTCCCTTGAGGGACCAAGCTTCCCTGACACCCACACTCCGAGGCTGCGCTGCTGAGGGAGATCTTTGAATTTCTTGGGTGCATTCGCCTCTGTCTCCTGTTTCTACCTCTGCCCGCAGGCAAGAGGAGATATTCACTATATCCACCATGGTTTGGGACTGGGCAGGGTGCAGGTGCTGGGAAGGTACTGCCAAATTGGAGAAAACAGGCTAAAATATTCAGTGCCAGCCCTGGCTGGCACTGGGCCTGGTTGGGTGAAATGTTGGGAACACAAAAAAAAACTCCTCTGTGTTGCAGGGATGGTGGGGATGCAGCACCCCATCCCACTGCTAGTGCCCCATGACGAGGGGGATGTGGAGTGAGCCAAGGGGCAGGATGGCAGCAGGCTCTGAGGTGGCAGGAGGATATCAGGAGGGTTTCTTTCCTGCAAGGACCTTGTGTTTTCCCCACCAGTTGACCTGGCTGCGTTTAATGCAAGGTGTTTTGCAAGACCCCCAGTGGGGCTGGCAGTTAGTTGGCTCCGCTGTTACCCAACCTTGCACAGAAAGGATGTCAGAGGCTGATATCTCACAACACCCTTCAGCCCTTCTCCACTCTTTATGGCAAGGCTGATAACTGCTCCCTGTCCTCTGAGGGTCCAGCTCCCTGGGGACCACTTCGCTCCAATTCAGGCTCGTCCTTCCATGCCCCAGTGATGGGGGGGGCTGGGAGCAGTGGGAGCCCCTGGTATGGGAAGGCCACCCCGTACAAGTATCCGCGTGTGCAGTTAGGTGTGGAAAGGCAGCTTCTCCTTATGATAGGCTTGCTCCTACAAAGCAGAAGCAGAACTCAGCATAAGTCTGCCACGGCTTTTGACTTCCTCCCCCTTCCCTGCCAGCTGCTCTGGGTGGGGGGCACGGGTCCCCCCAAGGACCACTCTGCGGCTAGGGTGTGGAGACAGGGTGTTCAGGGACCCTCAGGGTGTGCAGGGACCCTCTGGCCCTGCGCTGTGGACCGTGCCACCCTGCTGGGTTCCTGCTTCTGCCTCTTAGGGGCAGCCGTTTGGCTAAATATAAGCAGCACTGCTCACGGGCAGGTTGCTGAGGTCTTCAGTGTGAGGGGCTGGAGAGGCAGAGGAAAGGGTGCTGGTAGTGCTGGCAGCAGCCGGCGTGCCATCGTTTTCATCCCACCACATGGGAGGCATTAGCACCAGTGAAGTACAAGTGTGGGGCCATATCTTGTTTGGCACCCTGCAGCATCTCTATAGACCCTTCATAACCTCCTGCTGGGAGCCATGCTCCTCTCTGCATGCTGGGAGGGCAGAGGTGGGTTGCTGTGGGCTGCAAGTTGCAGTCCCCTCTGGTGGCCTGGCTTGATCAAGAGCTGGGCCCAGCACCCACAACCCACATCCTGATGGCTGCTGACAAGCCAGTTTGGTGCAGAAAGCCTTCTTCCCTGCTCTCTTCTCCCTCCACAGTCACCTAACTGCCAGGATTAGGGGCTCAGTTCCCCTGCCGGGGGGAAACCCCTGCTCAAGAACCTCTGCTGAGCCCCAGCACCCGCTTCCCATCGGGGACTGCCCCTTCCTAGAGCCCAGCTGGGCAGACAGCCCGAGCCAGGGCATCCCCCAGCCGTTGGTCCACCCTGGAACCAGACAACTGGCATGGAGCCGTGTTGGAGGGGAGCAGGGCACAACAGCAGAGCACCGTGACAGCGGCACAGCACTGGCAGCCGTGATGTGTGTGCTGTGGCTGGGTTGTTTCCTCAGGGCTTCCTATCGGCCCGCTTTCTACAGCGCAGGTTTCAAAACCTCCGCTTGACCTCTTTGGTGTCTGCCAACCTGCTGATGCAATCTATATTTAGATGCTAGCCTCCTTGAGCTGAGGCAGAGAGCCCTGTCATGTCTACAGCTTCGCACAGCAGAAAGGTCTTGCCTGCTCCCTGGAGGACGCAGATGGGCAGGATTGGAAAACACCCCTTGGGCTGGGGGATTGGGCTTCATGAAGGTGCTGACAAGACCTGGAGGAAGTGAAGATTGAAGTGAAGGTTGGATCCTTCCAGCACATTGGCCTGTGCGGTCCTTCCCTTTCCTGGGCAGCACCCATGATGACACTGTCCCTCAAGGCCCATGTGTTCAGCTGTCCATCCATCCATCCATCCATCCATTGCTCTATTCATTTTCCCTCCCTCCATCCAGCCAATCTTCCCTTCCTCCCTCCCTTCTTCTATCTATCTATCTGTCCATCTGTCTATCCATCTCTCCCTCCCTCCATAACCATCAGCCTTTGCTGCACCCTGGGGCAGCCTTTGCTCTACCTTCAGCCCTGCCTACACTGGATCATGCTGGGGGATCTGTGTGGTGATGGCGGGAACATCTCTTGGGAGAAGGACAGGGTGAGGGACACTCAGGGCTTGTACATAGAGGACAAATGCCACATTGGACAACAGGAAATGTGGGGTTGGGACTGAGCCCAAAGGGTTTTCTGGGACATGGCAGAGAGCTGAGCCCCTGGGAGGCCTTGGTGGAGGAGTGGGGAGGGGGAAGCTGGAGACTGTTGGGCTTGGAAACCTACTGGACCTCTCCAGGCAAGAGCCCCACTGAAGGACAGTCCATGAGATAAGACGGGCTGCTGGGGGGCTCCCTGCTGGGCTCAGGATGGGTGTGGGTGAGAGCTGCCCAAGACCTATCCATGACCTCAGGAGATGCAAAGCATGAGGTCCTGGGGATGGAGTTACATCCTCCCCCAGCCAGGGCACTTTTGAAACTGGGGGTACTGGAGTGGGCTGCAGAGTTATGTACAGGCAGGATGGGGGGCCCACGCCATGCTCCCTCTGCCCCCCATCCAGCGGGGCGCCAGCTGACGTCACTGTCTCCAGGCTAATCTCTCATCCAGCAGCAGCTTCCCGTTTCCTTTCCAATCTCTGCACCGTGGGGCGGCTCCTCTCCGCTTGGGGCCAGGCAGGAAAAACTCTGCAGCTGGGCTCTCGTGCGGGGCTGCAGCCCCCACATGTCTGGCCCTCGCCCTGCTGGGCTGTGGGCCACCTGCTCCCCCAGCATCCGGTGAGGACACTAGGGGGGCTCCGGTCCCCCCACCACCCTGCCTGCTTTCTTCCTTGCTCAGGTGCTCGGAGATGTTGGTGCGCTGCCCCCTTCCTTGTTTGTGCGACAGAAAACCCAGCAGTGGCACATCATTCAGTAAGAAATCACCACGCTGGGGGTCCCGGCATTCCACAGGGTCTGCGGCACTCCCCCTCCCCAGCCCCACAGGTTTCCCCCTTCTCACTGACCAAGGTGATGCTGGGGGCCAGGACCTCTGCTACAGCCTGGTGCTGGATGCGGACCAGTGCCCCTGCCACCCCAGTGGCCCTTGTCTTCCCCATGCACTGGATGTCACCTCCATCCCAGACATTTTGGGCAGCATCCTGGGTTGAGATATCACCCACCCCAGCACAGCTTTCCTTGAGGCTGGTTGGGGAGCAGGGACTCCCCTCTGGCCTCTCAGTGCTTAGGCAGCAGCTTCTTACACCTACGCAGGGGCTGGCTAAAAATAGCCCCGCGGCAGAGCTGCAGCCCTGCTGCTGCAGAGAAACATCTGAAGAACAAGAAGAGATGAGGCTGCTTCCTGCAGCACCAAGGCCGTGAGGGGTGTGGTCTTCACTCCAGCACCCCGTGGGCTTGGGGTGCCAGTGGGCTCTGCCCCATCAGGGCAGCACTCAGGGGTGTTTCTCCCCATTGCTCTGGCCACAGTTCCCTGCCCAACTTTACCACCCAAAGTGTTACTGGGGCGATTTGGGGCTGGGATGTGTCTTTTCACAGGTAAAATCCTCCCTGCTGTTGAGTGCCCTTCATCTGCTGACGTGGTGGGAGCAGCACAGGACAGGGAGGGACTACTCCCCTTGCCATGAGCCCCGTGCACTGCCAGCGGGGAGCCTGCACATCTCCTGCCCTTGGGTTTTCTACATTTTTCCTGCAGAGGCAGCTTCCCGCCCCTGCTCTGCTTGTGCAGCCAACCCAGCTGCAAACCGTGGGAGTTGGCTGCCCTGACGGCCAGGACCTCTTCTCCCCTCCCCAGCACTCTCGGCAGTGAGACACATGTGATGTCCCCCTGGAGCAGCACAGGAGACATACATGACCTAACGGGGTGGCTAAAGGGGGACAGTGAGCATCTGTGCCCAGGATGCTGGGGTTGGCATCCAGATGATGTGGGGAGAAGCGCAAGCTGTGGGGGAAGCAAGCACAGGGCAGCAGCACTCACAGCTTGAGGTGGGACCACAGGGGATTGGGGTGACCAGGGAGCGTGAGACTGGGTGGATCAGAGGGGCCCCAAAAGCCACAGTGACAAATGGCACTGGGCAGGTTGCAAGCCCTGGGCGCTGCTGGGGGGTTTCCCTCACCACTGCCTAGGCTAGGAGAGCGGTTGTCATGTCGTGGCCGTGTCACCTCGTCTTTACCTTGCTGGGACAGGTCTGGAGCTGAGCACCCCAGCACTGTCAGCAGTGACGGCCCCGTTTGCATTAGCTTTGAATGGATCAGCATTAAACCTATCTGGGGCAGGAGCCCAGCAGCCACAGGCAGCCTCGGAGTGTGGGGGCGAATGGAGTGATGGAAAATCCAGCATTTGTCAGCGTATTCTCCCAGCGGTGTCTGTCTAGACTAACTTCCTGTTGTCCAGTGTAAGCTGCCCCATGCCCACGCACGCTCACCTGCACGTGTGTGGGTGTGTGGAGCCCAGCACCCGCCTCTCCTGCCCCACTGCCAGCCACCTTGCTCCCTGCTGAGGGTCCTGTCAGACCCAGGACGTAGCGCCTGGACAGCCTCAGGGTGGGCTCGGTGCCACCTTCCTCACCATCCCGTGACAGCCCAAAGCTCTTCCGCACACACACAAATCCCTTTATTGTTGTACCAGAAACCACAGCAGCGGCAAACACCGAGAGAGTGGGGGACAGAGGCTGCCCAAGACCCCACTGCCAGGACAAGTCCCCCCCCAACCACCACCTGGGGAAGGGGTCCCCAGACCCAGCTGGGCCAGAGCCAGCCTGCAGAGGTGAGGCTGATGCCCAGGAGAGGACCTGGCATGGGTCCCTGAGATAGGGAGGGGTGTCACACAAAGCTGGGGTGGGCTGGAGGGGTGGGCTGGAGTGGGTCCAGTCTGATTGCAGGGCTGGCAGAGATGGACCTTGGGCCAGAGGTGGTCAGGCTAAGCCCTGTACTGTCAAAGCCTGGGCTGGACCCCCATAGATGCCCCACTTCTGGACCTTTGAGGGACACTCTTAGAAAGTCTTACAGTGGCAAATGGATTTCCTGGTCCGAGGAAAGCTCCTACCCACCCCATGAAGTTCCCCCCCTCTCTTGCCCTGCTCAGCCTCTCCTTGGGGCACCCGCTCCCACTGCTAGCTCTACCTCCTGCGTGGGGACATCTCCATAGGCCACCATGGATGCAGGGAGGATCAGGGTGTCCATCCTCCCTCATTCCAGCACCCGTGCTACAGGTTCCCATGGGACAGTACCCTGCTGCCCAGGTGTGTGTGGGGGTCTGTGATGAAGGAGTTGGAGAGCAGACATGACTATTGGGGTGCAGGGGGGCAAATTCCCACCCAAGCCCCTCGGCTGCCAAGCCCCAGTCACGAGGAGGTTGCCCCATGAGAGGGTTGCAGTGAGAGCTCAGGCCTCGTGGTCACTGGTGCTCAGGTGGTCCTCGGTCAGACCTGTCTCGTCGATGTTCTCCAGTGAGTCGGCGTGCTGCACTGAGAGCTCAGCCAGGCTGACACTGGGCAATGTGTTCTGCTCCGGGTACACCCAGGGCTTGTATCCAGGGTTGTGCTTGCGTTTCCACTCCGGGTACTTCAGCCCAGCCTTGTAGATCTTCTTCATCGCCTGTAGGCAGAGAAGGTCCAGCCTGTCATGGTGCCTCAAGTCCCCAGGGAGGATGGAGCCACGCTGGTCTGTGGACACAGCTCCCAGCTCCCCCATTGCTTGCTTTTTGGGGGTGCTGGGAGGGGATGGAGATCTGGCTTGGAACCACACAGCCCCAGCAGCATGCCCACTGCATGCCCTGTGAGCCCTGGGTCACCCAGCACCCGTCGTGCCCCTACCTAGGGGACAGCTCATCCCTCATCCCTGTGCACCCCACCACCCACCATGCACCTTGCTTACCTTTGGTGCCACAAACTGGGAGACGCGGTTCACCACCCACTTTGGCAGCGACCCTGCAAGAGCCCAAAGCCCTGTTACTCAGTCAGTCTGGACCAGCCTCAGAGGAGGGACCATGAGCCTGCCACGCCCCATGCCAGACTGTTCCCCCCCAGGGCTGATGGTACCTGGCCCCACACTGTGCTCTGGGAGGGGACACCCTTCTTCCCTGGGTTGTCCCCACTTCCCAGTGCTCTTTGGACCTCCAGGTGATGGAAAGCCATGGTGGGTCAGCTCTGGAGATACAATGGGACCCATTCCCGAGGAGGCACGCTATACCATCCCCTCCTGCTGGCACTCACCACGAGGGTCCACCTGGGTGAGATAATAGAGGACGCAGGCACTGGCACCATTCGCCTTGATCAGGTAACCTGTCTGCAGGGACACGGCCCTCACAAAATCTTTCCGGGGTGGGTATTTCTGCAGAGAGATGCCATGTACCTCAGAGCCTGTCCAAGCCGCTGCCCAGCCCTGCCTGTGCCTGCTGGCAGAGGTCCCCTGCCAGGGCTGGGGCTGACTGGGGGCTCACCGGGTGCTTGACGCTGTAGTTGATGATCATGTAGTCATTGCCCAGGGGGAGCCAGGAGCGCAGGGTGACAAAATCCCGGTTCTTCAAGGGGCTCGGGCATTTCCCTGCAGACAGACCCTGTTACACCCCAACCCATTGCCCCCATGGCCTCACACCCATGCACGGGGCTGTGGGGTTGGAGAGGGGGGCCCTGGGGGTCCCTAGGGGCTGGGGGCTGCTCACAGGAGTAGTATCCCACATCAGCGTTAACGGTCAGGCGCCCGATGTCGTAGGTCTCAATCATGTTCGAGTCCCATTTTTTGCGGTAGTGGGTGTCGTGCAGAACGTCGTAGAGTGTCTCGGCAGGGACGTCCTTGCAGGAGATGCGAGTCTGTGGGGAGATGGGCTGTCGGGCAGGGGGGGGCAGCACCCACCCCCAGGGCATAGAGCTGTGCCCATGTGGGGACACGGACTTCAGGTTGTTCTTTTGTGCACTGGCACATCCCCGTGTGGCTATAAAGCCACAGGCATGTGTGCCATGGAGGATGCTCTGCACCTGCTTCAGGACAGGCTGGGCAGAGCCACCCATCCCACTGCCAGCATGCAGCACAGTGCAAAGGCAGGAGGGCAGAAGGGGTAGAAGGACCCCCCTCCCTCAAATGGAGCTGCCTGGTGGTCCAGGCTCTGGTGCCGGGGTACCCCAAGCCCAGCCCTGTCCCCTCACCCCATGTTACTGCAGGTCAAACAAAGGGATGCTCCTGCCCTGGCACAATGGTCTTGGGTGCAGGGTCCAGTCCGGGATGGTTGGTGCGGCCCCGGCTGTAACTGGAGCCCCGGAGCTGCCCAGCTGCGCCAGTGACTGCATTATTAATGAAACCGGCTGCCCTGCTTCTCTCAATGCCAGGAGGAAGGAGATGTCATATGCTCCTCGTTAGAGGCCTTGCATCTTTGATGAGGTGTTCAGCAGTGCCGTGTAATCGGAGATGGCCCTCTGAACATGGCAGGTCCCATCAATCTCAGGCAAGCTTTCCCCGATGGCCTGGGTGATGGTTTCTGCCCAGCGTGCTGGACTCGCGCCCAGGACAGGCTTGGAGATGTGCTGCACTCCCTGGGCCAGTGGGGAGGAGAGCGTAGGAGCACGCAGCCCCCTTCTCCTGCTCCCTCTCCCCATCCACCCCCTCCCACCTGGGTCTGTAGGTGCTGCTGCTGCAGGGTGAAGGATGCCTCCAGCCAGAGGTGGAGCTCATGGTCCTCCTGGGCTCCTGGAAGCTCTGGTTATCACAGTGGGACCACGCCAGCCTTGCAACCCCAAAATCCCCCCCTAAAGCCTGTCCACCACCCCTCTCCAGCCACAGATGAACAGAGGCTGTGCAACAGCTGCACCAGGCGCAGCAGGTGGTGAGCTGGGACAGGGAAAGCGCAGAGCCCAAAACCAGACCATCCACAGTGAATTCAGGCAGAAAAAATCAAAAGCTCCAACTGCTCAAGGACTCTCCGGGTTATGCCTGCATTAATGGAAAGACTGGGGCTCTTCTGATCCCCAAGACCCAGCCTGTGCAGCTCTTGGCTCTCCCACACAGACTGGGTGGGATCCTCCATCCCACATTTTGGGAAGGGTCCCTGAACAGTGACCCCTGCACTATGACCAGGCCCTCTCCAGAGCAGGGAAAGACCATATCAAGGAGGTATTACTTGCAATGAAGCAGGCTGGGCAATGGTGCTCAGACCCCCCTGGACCTGCTTGGGGTCCCCTCTCTATGGGGCTTGGTGGTGGCAAAGGGGGATACAAATGCACCCCCTCTGTCAGGCTGTGCTTGTTTGAACTTGGCTGGACTTTACGAGGTTCATCCCAGCCCATCTCTCTAACAGGTCCAGGTCACATGGAACAGCAGCCTTGTCTCCAGCACTTCAAAGGGTCTCCATGCTTCAGTGCCACCTGCAAACTCGCTGAGAGGGCACTTGATCCCATCATCTCAGTAATGGGGTGGGACCCAGCAACCAGCCACCATCTGGACTCTGCACTGCTGACTACCATGCCATGAGCCTGGTGGTGAGCTGGTTTTCCACCCACTTCATCATCTGCTTCTCCAGTCTGGATCTCACCAATGTGGCGACAAGGACACTACAAGAAACCCTGTCAAAGGCTCTACTAAAGTCAAGGGACAGGGCTTTCACTGTTCTCCCCATACCCACACACCCAGTTGTCTCATTGCAGGAGACAGTTGGGCTGGTCAAGCATGATTTGCCCTTGGTACGTCCCTGCTGCTGTTACTACTGCCCTTGTCTTTCAGGACATGGCTTCCAGGAGGATGTTCTCCATCACCTTCTCAGGGATGGAGGTGACACAGCAGCCCGTAGTGTCCTGGAGCATCCTTCTTGCCCCTTCTGGAAGATGGATGTGATGTTTGCCTCTTCCCAGGGACCTCCTGGAGTCACCAGGACTTTTCAAAAAGACTTTGGCTGGACCCCTCAGCACCCCCTGGTGCATCCTGCCGGGTCCTGCGGATTTGCACATGCCTGACTGGCTTAAGTGCTCTCTGATCCTAGCCCAGAAGCTCTTCCCTGGCTCATGGTGGCAAGGTGGTGTGTATTGCGGCTACATGTCTGCAGAGAGCACCTCTCCTCCTCACCTTGGCCCTGAAGGACCTTCATCCATGGCGGCATTGCAATCATTGTGTGCTCAGCTCCTCCTTCTATCTCCCCAGCTGCATGCCCTGGTGTGCAGGCACCCAAGACAGGCTGCGGGTTGCTGTGTGTTCAGGAGAACAGTGCAAGAGCCTCCTCCGGCGTACTGTACCCCAGGCGCCTCCTCATCACCTCCCCATGCCTTCCTTGCTCTTCAGGTCATAGTAACCCTTCCCTGACGCTCCTAGATGAAAGCTCTCTTTATCAGGTTGGCTGTCCTGTAGACAAGAGGCTTTGGCCCTACTTGCTTAGGTAGATTCCATCCCTGCCCAGCTGTCCTGATCCTCGGTGGCCAGAAAAGCCAAAGCCCTGCCTGTGACGCCAGCCATGGAGCCAAGCATTGACCGGAGGATGCTCCCACATGGGGCTCACCCCATTTGTAATGGGGTTCCCATGCCCCTTGCCCCCAGCACCCTGTAACCACTCTTGATGTACTCAGGGTCACCTGGCAGTGTCACTGGTGCCATGTAGATGAGTAACAAGGTGTAACAACCTGAGGGATGATTGAACCTTGCTATTCCCTCTGCAGCATCCCAGGTCCAGCCCCTGGCAAACAAAAAAATCTCCTGAGACAGCACGTGGGGGATCTTAAACTCCTTGGGATGCTCATCCAGTGCAGGATGTGAGGTGATGTGCCCCAGGATGGTGTGGCTGGGGGAGAGGCACCAGGGAGGCACCAGGGAGGCATCCTGCCAGCCTGCCTCATTCCCGGGGGCTCCCAGCAAGGCCATCTCCATAACGTAATTGATCCCAGGGCCTTCCCGCGGGTGTCTGGATCAAGGGTAGCCGCAATGTGAGCCCATATGTGTGCGTGCATGCATGGCAGGACACTGCAGTGGGCATCCCGGCAGGTCGAGAGGCTAAAGCCACAGGGCAGGCAGGGAGAGCCTGCAGAGCAGCTCGCCAGCTGGGGAAGCACCTCTGGGGAACTAACCCCGTCAGCAGCAACATTCAGGGCAGAAACACCCCCAGGTAGGCTGGACCAGGGTGTTGTGCACCCCCAGGATGGGCCCAACACCCCAGGGACCCTCAGGAGCAGTGGGACACGCAGCTGGGGGAGGGAAGGGCTGGAGGTCCTGCAGCCGCCAGCGTCTGCTTACCTTGATTTTCTGCACGGTGCAGCTTTCCTCCTGGCCCTGACTCCACACGGTCACGCCAGCCTTGTTATACCGACAGTGCCAGCCCTCCAGGTTCTCGCACTGATCCCTGAAGGAGCTGAAGTCGGAGTCATCTGGGATATAAACCATGTCCCCTCCTCTGGACATGGGGCTGAGCTGCCAGACCCAGGGTGCAGGCACCGGCTGCAGGCAGGCTCCTTCTGCCTCACCTCCTGGGAAACCTGGCACTGCCCTTGAGCTCTGCCTTGCTGGGTGCCTGCTGCAGCTCACATCATCCTCCGAGCTCCGAGCCTGTGCCCCCTGGAGCGGACACTGGCCGCCCAGGCACACCGGAGATGGACAGAGACCTCCAGCCACCCTGGCCACGCTGCGCCGCACAGAGCAGCGGGGAGGAAGGCTTTTTCCCTGCAGTTGCTATCGCAGCTGCTGGGAGCTCAGATGTCTTCCCCGGCTGGCTAACCAGGATCACATTTCTCTCCGGCTGGCTGTCAGCTCCTCTATAATTCAGCAGGTAGCAAGGCGCAGGTGGCTCAGTTTTCAGGGTAGAGCTGCCCCTGGCTCCCCGAGCCCCCCAGCCCTGCCGGCCCTGCTGTCCCCTCACTAGCACACACGAGCAATCTCTGTGCCTGACTTTGCAGCACCAGCTTGCTGGCGGGATCAGCTGATCGCCTGCCAGGAGCAGCAGCGACAGAAGCTATGGGCTTCAGCATCAGCAGGATGCGGGCCAGCACCGGTCCTGGCCTGCCTGGGACGGGGTTGTGGTCCAGTGCACAGGACCTTGGCTGTCAAGGTGTCCTGGGTCTGTGGAGCGGGCTCCCGGTGTGGGGAAGGGAAAGAATTTGCAGGTGGGGAGGTTGCCCCTCACTGGGCTTGCAGGATTCTGGTGATGCTGGTGGGAAGGGACCCCTGGGGGTCTCTAGCCCACCCTGCCACTTGGAGCAGAAACACCACCAGCACAGGGTAAGGTTAATCCATGGCTTTGCCCAGCTGTGCCCTGAAGGACGGACTTGCCCCACCTCCTTGGTGGCAGGTCCCACCACATCCCCAGGAAGAAAAAATAATTCCTATTGTCCAACCTGAAGCTGCAATTAATTCCTGTTGTCCTTTGTTGCATCTCATGCCATACCAAGACAGCATGGCTCTGGCACCTTTGCATCTGCCCTCCAGGTAGCTGCATGATGCTGGAAGATGCCAATCCACCTCTCTTGTAGCCCCAGGCCTCGACCCTACCAGCAGCATCTGCTGGTCCCTGTCCAGCTCCTCCACCTCTCCCTGAACTGGGGGCCCAGTCTGGGCACAGCACCCAGCCTGGGGTTCCCTGGGGCTGTGCAAAGGGGACAACCCCTCCTCTCAGGCTGCTGGCCATGCTCTACGTCATGTCACCTAGGATGCAGCTTGCTCCATTTTTTCAGCTTCTTGTTCGGGACCTTGCCCCAGGTCCTTTTCACTGTGACCCTGTTTAGCCCCTCAGTCCCCAGGCTGGGTGAAACCTGGGGTTATCTGGCTCATCTTGTTGATGTCCACAAGGTTTCTGTTGACCAAAATTTTGAGTTTCTTGGGGTCCACCTGGACTGAGGCTCTGCCATTTGTTGCACACCTGTTCCCCCTAGTTTAGCTTCACCTGCAAGGCAAGGGTGCAGTTGTCTCCTCATCTGACCCTCTGGTGAGCATGGGGAACATTGCCCCAGTACTGACCCTGGGGTACCCCACTTGAGACCAGCTAGCAGCTGGGCATCAAGGCATGGGCAAAAACTCGTGGAAGGAAGAGCAGGGAGAAAGCTGGATAGCTGCAGCCACTCGTAAAGTCTTGTCTGAGGAGGAAGGTCACCTGCAGTTGCCTGCAGCTGCCCACACTGTAACATGGTGGGCTGAGCAACCGCTCCTCCATGCAGACTGGCTTGTGGTGGAGCTGCATGTTTCACAGCTTGGTCTGCTCTGGGTAGCTGATGTGCCAGAAGGCTGTGCTGCCATTCAGCGTGACCCGGACACACTGGAGAATTGGGCAGAGAGAAACCTAATGAAGTTCAACAAGTGTAGGGTCCTGCACATAGGGAGGTATAACCCCATGCATCAGTACAGGTTAGGGGCTGACCTGCTGGAGAGCAGCTCTGTGGAAAGGGACCTGGGAGTCCTGGTGGACAACAGGATGACCATGAGCCAGCAATGTGCCCTGGTGGCCAAGAAGGCAAATGGCATCCTGGGGTGCATCAAGAAGAGTGTGGGGGTTCATCCTCCCCCTCTACGCTGCCCTGGTGAGGCCACATCTGGAGTACTGTGTCCAGTTCTGGGCTCCCTGGTTCAAGAAGGACAGGGAACTGCTGGAGAGGGTCCAGCAAAGGGCTACAAAGATGATGAGGGGACTGGAGCATCTTCCTTATGAGGAAAGGCTGAGGGACTTGGGTCTTTTTAGTCTAGAGAAAATAAGACTGTGGATGGGATCTTATCAAAACTTATAAATACTTAAAGGGAGGGTGCCAGGGGGATGAGAACAGACTTATTTTCAGTGATGGGCACAAACTTGAACATAGGAAGTTCCGTTTAAATATGAGGAGGGACTTCTTTCATGTGAGGGTGGCAGAGCACTGGCGCAAGCTGCCCAGAGAGGTGGGGGAGTCTCCCACTCTGGAGACATTCCAAACCTGCCTGGACATGACCCTGTCCAACCTGCTGTAGGTGACCCTGCTCTGGCAGGGGGGTTGGACTGGATGAGCTCCAGAGGTGCTTTCTAGCCCTGTCCATTCTGTGATTCTGTGATCCTGTGGCTGCCGTGGCTGTCTACCAGTGAGGCAGAGCTGCCAAGTGCCACGCTTGGTTAAAGAGCTGCCGCAGAGGGCGGGCAGTGGCAGATCCTGAGTTGGGGATGATGCAGAGGAAAGACCTTGGGGTGGCCTTGGAGGTACAGAGCAGGGAGCAAGAGAAGCTGGATGGGTTTATGGTCTAGAGCTGTCTAACACCATTGCTGTAGTGTCCCTTGGGGTGCAGAGGAGTGTGTGTGTGAGCATGTGTACACCTGTGTGTCCATGTGCTAGTGAGTGCAGTCACCTCATCCCCTCCAAGAGCCAGGCACAGTCTGGAGACCCCATGCGTGGGTGTGAGGGGGAAGATGGGACCCGATCCTGGGGGCTTTGTGGCACTGAAGAGTGTCCATGGGGTGAAGGAAAGGAGAACATGGCAGTCTGGGGATGGAGGAGCCGGGACCAGCTGCGTGGGAAGGAGCAGACTGCCTTCCCAGCGTCGTTGAAGCAGGAACCACCCCTGCCTGGCCCCATCTGCACCTGAAGGACAGGAACATTTCTCTGCCCAGTGGGTCAGGTTGGAAACTTGAACAGAAAGTGCTTTCTTCTCTTCTGAAGCAGACCTTGGAGTCATTGTGCAGGCTAGACAACAGCGTAGCCACCCGAAAGCTCACTGGTCACTATCTCATGTCCCCTGCAAGCCACCAGCTGAGCTGAGATGGGTTTCCATGACCCATTTTCCCTTGCAAGCACTCAGGGCTCAAACCAACTGCATTTACCACAGCCCTTGGCTCTTTTGGACCCAAGATCTGGATGTGGGTGATGCTGCTGGGACCCTGCGCACCCCAAGGGAGAGGCATGAAGGCGACTGTAGCAAATATAAAGCAACACGTTACTGCGACCTTGCCTCTGTCACATCTTATTTTGTTTCTCTTTGCGAGCATTGAATATCAAGCATCCCATGGCTGGAGCTGCCTTGAGTAGCTGTCTAGGCAGTGGCTACCTCAGGAGCATTGTGACACCATCTTGTGGGGTGTCCTTGAGGTATGACAGCCCCATCCTTCCTATCCTCCGCAGAGGAAGTAGCAGGAGCTCAGCAGTAGAGAGGGAGAAGATAAGGGATACTTCTCTGGAGGCATCAGAGCTACCACCCTAGCAAGACTTGAGCCTGAGGAAGATGGAATTTACGGGCTCATTTTGCATGAGAATCTGTTAGCAGGGAGCTGGCTGGGCTCTGGGTGAGTTCCCATTGCATGGTGCCTTCCAGGCCCTGCTGCCAGGGCTGGCTGAACCTGCACCCTGGGGTTAGTGGTGTAACCTCACTGTCCTGCAGCATTCAGCAGCTGGTGATGGCTTGGCATACCTGGTTTAGTTGGACACTGGTTTTCATTAGCCATGGGACTCCAGCAGCTTGTAGTGGCCCTGTGGCTGGCATAGAGTCATGCCCTCTGGGCTGACAGCATAGCTGTGTTCCTTGTCTGTGTCTTCCCAAGTGAGAAATGCAGCATCAGGTGACAGGATTGCCCTTCACAAGGTTGTCCCATCTCTGGGCTGCTCTTCCAGGGTACTGCTGAGATGGGTCCATCTGCTGCAAGCACGCAGGGTCCTACGCTTGACCATGCTTTGTCACTGTGCATGGGAAGTGGGGGATGACATGGGGGACCATCACGCCAGCAACTCCTGGGATCCCTGCCTGGCCCATGGCCACTGACTTTGTGAGCAGGGTCCTCTCCGGAGCCTGGGGGGGGGGGGCAGAGCATGCAGGGGGTTCTGGTCAGGGCACAACTCCCATCTCAGCTGTGTCCAAACAAAGGCTTTTTGGTCCCTTCTCCCCTCTTTACTTTACAGTCTTCAGGTCAAATTTCTAAACTTTGGAGGTTGTAGACCCAGGGTGCGGGAGTTAAATCCTAGGAGTGGGGTTACAGGGCTTTGTGTGGGGGTGTTCATAGCTCCATTAACAAGCTTGGATGCCTCCAGCAGGACGAGCTTCCAGCCTCTCCAGAGCTGGAGAAGAGCATCCAATCCCCTCTGCACCAATTGCTCCTGCTCCTCTGACAATTGGCTTTGTGAGGCTTTGCAAATGGAAACGAAAAATGTTTTTCCTACAGAAAATGGTTGTGC
This sequence comes from Ibidorhyncha struthersii, assembly GCA_013398815.1. NCBI lineage: Eukaryota > Metazoa > Chordata > Aves > Charadriiformes > Charadriidae > Ibidorhyncha > Ibidorhyncha struthersii. The sequence continues at coordinate 86,001 of VZSZ01002784.1, forward strand.
TTTAGCTTTACGTGAACCACAGCGGCAGCTCCCCTCAGATCCTCGTTCCGCCAGGGTTTATGTCCTGGGGAATGAACAAGAGAGTTAGGAGGAAAAGCTAGAGATGGGCTGAGTCTTTTCTGGCCCAGAGAAACCCAACTGGAGCAGTTAGGTAAGGTTACAGCTCACCACATGGCATTAGGAGATGATGGCTGGGGGTGAAGATCATCCCAGGATGGGAAAAGGGAGGTGTTCAGCCCCTGAAAGACATCAGATCATGTTATCTCTGGCTAGGAACACACTCTGGCTGGCTGTCCCTGTGAGGGACACAGCGAGAAGGGGACACAGGGAAAAGTGAGATCCTGACCTAGGAGTGGTGCAAGACATGAAACACTGTGGGGCTGCGGGAACCCTCGGGGTCTTGGGGAGACCCCAGAGCCCCAGGCCTGCAGGGACCCCTGGATGCCAAGTGTGGTCCCAGAGTCCCAGGACTTCGGGGACTACCCTAGAGTCCTGGGGCTGCAGGGACCCACAGGGACTGAGTGAGACCCCAGAGCCCTGGGGCCACAGAGACCACTGGGACCCCAGAGTCCCAGTAACATCAGAGCCCTGGGGCTGTGGGGAGCCCTGGAGCCTTGATGAGACCCCCAAAGCCCCGGAGCTGCAGGTACCCTCACGGTCTTGGTGACACCCCAGAGCCCCAGTGAGAGCCCAGAGCCCCAGGTATGTAGGGATCCCCCCAGCCATGTGCCCATCCAGCCCAACCAAATTAAAACCCAGCTGCAACTCCCTCGGGCAGTGCCACGCCACCACCCGCAGGAGAACAATGTCCCCCACATGGGTGACATCCCCGGGCTAGGGCCACTGTGCCCGAAGACACTGTGCCTTCAGCCTGTGCCGCTCTACCGGCGTGTGCAGTCTGGTCCTCGCCCACTGGGTGTCACGCGTGCTCCACGGACGACAGCGACAGGGACATGGCCAGCCTCAGAGAGATGCAAGGGAAAGGGACGAGCCGAGTGACAGACAGAGGAGCAGGGTCATGGCCGCGGAGAGGACAGCCACAGCTCCCCTGCAGCCACCAGCCCCAGAGGACATGTGTCCCTTCTCCACGCCGATGCCACCAGCTAGTCCACGGAGGTGGAGGTGATGGCTGGGGCTGTTTCTGGCCCGAGTCCCCCCACCCCGGTGCCAGGCGGGTGCGGGCTGCTCCTTGATGTGCCCTCCCAGGGTAGCACTGGCACTGGCTTCACCCCCCAGTCCTGTGCTTGGTGTCCTCCACTGCTCTGAGCTGTTTTGTGGCACCCCAAGAACAGCCCAGTCTTGCCAGCTCAAAGCTGGCAGCTCAAATCACCCCAAACGGGGTGATTTGCACCTCAGTTTTGGCCTCTTGGGACACTCAGTATTACTGGACCCCATTAAAGGTCCCCATGCAATAGTGGGCATGCTGGGTGCATGCTCCTCTCAGTGCCAAGGAGCCCAGAGAGGGACCCCCCCCGCCTTAATTTTACCATTAAGCAGAGGACGGGACGACGCCCCAGAAATTTTGCTCTTCCTCCTTGTTCCTACCCTCCACTGCCATTCCATCCTTCCTGCCCTTGGCAGGGTCTGAACAGCTGAGCCCATCCACAGTGGCCTTCTCAGCCACCCCAAGCCCTCCCAGAGAGGGGGACAAAGCAGGGACATCATTGGCACCCTGCAACTGGGGACCACCAGCTCCTGTATGCTTTAGTGCAGACCTTTTTCTGCCACTTTGGGAGCTTCTGGTGTCAGGGAAAATTGTGTGGGTGGACGGAACTTGCTCCCCTTAGCCCTACTGGGTCCCTTCCCTGTGCCCAGCACAGGGATACAGTCTCATCTCTGGCACCATTTCAGAGGGAGATGGGCAGAGGGCAGCACCATCTCCCTCAGACAGAGGCAGGGCAGGGGTTTCAGAGCATCCACGCTGGCAAAACCAGGTGGCACTGATGGCAAAGCACGGGCGGGTGGTGCGGAGGCTGCTAGGGACATTCCCAGGGGCTGGCACAGCAAAGTGCCTAGCAAAGGGCTACGAAGATGATTAGGGGATTGGAGCATCATTCTTATGTGGAAAGGCTGAGGGACTTGGGTCTTTTTAGTGTAGAGAAAAGAGGACTGAGGAGGGGATCTTGTCAATGCTTATAAATACTTATAAGTAAATACACCTGGCAGGGTGCCAGGGGAAGGGAACAGACTTTTTTTCAGTGGTGCCCAGTGATAGAACAAGAGGTAACAGGCACAAACTTGAACATAGGAAGCTCCATCTAAACATGAGGAGGGACTTCTTCCTTTGAGCAGTGGCACAGGCTGCCCAGAGAGGTGGTAGAATCTCCCACTCTGGAGACATTCCAAACCCGCCTGGACATGACCCTGTCCAACCTGCTGTAGGTGACCCTGCTGTGGCAGGGGGGTTGGACTGGATGAGCTCCAGAGGTCCCTTCCAACCCTGACCATTCTGTAATTCTGTGAACAGGGGCATGAAGGGATGGGGGTTCCCTGCTCACTCATGCCATGAGTTTTGACCTCAGCTCTGCCCTCAAGAAACCCAGTGGAGGACAACGCATGCAGTGTGCTCCCTGGGGTGCAGACACTAGGGAGACAGGTCCCACATCAGCTCTGCCCCATTGGTGATGGGTCAGAAGGTCCCTTGGATGAGGTGACTCCACATCTCTCCTGAGTACCTGGATACCTCTCTGCCATTCCTCGGTGTCCTCCTACAACTAGAGTCGTGCCAGGGCAGGGTCCTGCCCCAGGATGCTCTTGCAGCTATGTGCATCTCACATATCCATGTAATGTGTCTACACAGGACACCGCGCAGTGACACCATGCATCTGTGTGACACAGAGCACACTGCACACGTGACACAGAGTCACCTGGGGCAAGTGCACATGTGGATGCAGCTGGGGAACAGCGACCTGCTACACCTGTGGACATCCAGAGGCACCTGTGACTCCTTCACCCAACTGGTGGCGCAGAAGCCATCACTGACACAGAGACCATGCAGCAATGACATATCTGGACACGCGTGTCAGCCACCCACACGTGCCCAGCTGAGCATCACATGTGTGGCAGCACATGCAGCTGGTGAGACATGCACCCCACAGCTTGGCGGTGCACCAGCTGGGGGCTGGGGCAGCCCGCAGGCGCTGAGATCCCACATACCTATGACACACATACACGTGCACACACACACTGAGTGTCGCAAACATGCTCCATATGCATGCAAACATGTGTCTGCACATTGCATGTATCTCGATGGTCCTCAAAGACATCGCCTTAAGCCCCCACTCCCACCTCCATAAGACTCCTTGTTGCATCCTGCTCCCCACTTGCCTCCTGCTGTACTGTACTCCTGCTCCCCCTGTACTGTGGCCTGTGTTCCCCTTTCCCTGGCTCTCCCACCACCTTACGCTGCTTGTTTTAGCTTAACCCTTCTGCTCAGAGCTGCTTGGGTGGCAGCCACCCTCATGTCACCCCTACCTTGTTTGCCCCAGAGCATCCCTTTCTCCCAGTGCTGCCCACTGACAGCCCGGGACCCCGTGCCAACTGCCAGCTGCCCAAACCCCAGCTTTGCTCCATCGCTCTTTTCCCAGCCTGGCAGACAGGGCTGTGGTGCCTGAAGCCCCCCGGCTGCCAGGCTAGGACTCGTTTGCACAGCGCCCCAGCAGGGCATCAGGATGATTTAAAAGGACTGTGAAAAATGTAGTTATTTTTCCCCCCTTTCAGCTGCAAGTCAATACTTGGGGAAGGATGTTTAATTATCTTTGTCACCCTCCTAAATCTCTTTATGAGAGGGTTTGGCTGCAAATCTCTACATCATTTCAAAGTTATTGGCTAGCGCAGCGCACAGTGGCACAGTAAATTAGCCAGCTGGAGCAGGCATGGGTGCCCCTCCACCCCCAGTGCTGCCCGAGCTGTCCACGGCTGGTCCCCCCCCATCCTGGGGCTGTGCCAGGGAAGGTGGCAGCAGTGAAACCCCCTGCCAGCTCAGGGGTTAGGGCTGGTGTCCCTTCCAGGCGTGGGCACCACCTCTTTGTCATGCCCTAGTACATGCCCCATCCCTGGGGTTCTGGCTGCAGCAGGTAATGCCACAGGTTGGCAGCTCCTGTGAGGTCCAGGTCCAGAGTGGATCCAGGGGACATGGGATGGCCAGGGCCATCCCAGGGTGACCTCCTGCACTGTGAAGTCCATCCTTCTCTCTGTGGCATGGTACCCGCAGCACAGCCTTGCTGCACCCCCTTCCAGATGCTCTCCCCAGCCCTGGGAACACTCTCCCCAGAGCTGGGGCTGGGGTTACCAAGTGCCCGGCACCCCCACGGCTGGCAGGGTCCCCCTGGGGTGACCCAGTCTCACCCCTGGCTGAGGGATGGACCAGGATGGGGCTGAGGTACCTGCACATCAAAGATGCTGGGTCCACCCAGCTGCTCCGAGCGCCCCAAACTCCCCAGCCCTCCGCCTCGCACCTCCTTGAAGTCAGACGGGAGAGCGGGCAGCATGCTGAGACCCAGCATGGTCGGTGCCAGATGCTGCTGCCATCCCTGGGGCAGGACACACTCCGTGGGCACAGGGCTGGGTGCTGCAGGGCCAGCGAAGGTGCAGGATGAAGAGAGGGCACCGCCGTGCTCCCCAACCCCTCCTCTGCTGGGGGGGCACAGAGACCGGAATGTAACCNAACAACATCCCTGGCAGGCAGCACCCAGCACCCACCGTGCCCTAAGCCTGCTGTTCTCATGCAAAGCTAGCAGAGCTGGGGCTGGGCTGGAGGCCCGAGATAGGCCGGAACAAAATGCCACCTTCCCGATAATGCCTTTTATTGGACTAGGTGACACGCAGGCTTTAGGGGATAGCGGGAGAATCCTCTCAGCTCATCCGCAGAAAGGATTTCCACAGCCCTCCCGGCGGCTTGTCAGCGCTCGGCTGCGAGTCCCTGAAGAGTTATTACCTCCCAACGCACGGCTCTGTCTGCTGGGAGCTGAATGGCGTCCCTGCCCCCTGTTTGCTGCTTAGAAAGATTACGCCGTGTTTGAATAAGCTCCGTGGAGCGCTGCTGCTGGCGCATCAGACAGGGGCTAATCAGAAAATTAGCAGGGAGAGAAAACTTTGTGGCAGGAACTTATCTCTGGTGCGGGTGCGTGCTGCTCCGGCTGCCGCTGCTCCCGCGCCTGGCTGCAGCCCTCAGCTGGGCTTAGGCAAAACTTCCCTGTGACTGCAGCGATGAAAACGTCTCCAAACGCATGGCCTGAGGAGGCGGTGCATGCACGCACAAACACACACATGTGTGCACTTGAGCACGTAGATGTGATGTGTGTGCAAACACACCTGCATGCACAAACAGGCGGTCTTAGACACATACATCCATCTGTGCATCCCTGGCACAGACGCTTCTGTACATGCGTGCACGGCTATACACATGCACACACACAGAGGCATGCCTGCGCTCATGCACATGCATGAACACACATGCAGATGTGCACATGTATATGTACATATATATGCACACATGTATACACAGACACATGATTACACACTGGCACATGCACTCACACACCTGTGCTTACAAGCACGGACCTGCACACACATGCACCTGCACACACATGTTCCTACACACGTGAACACACATGTGGCTGTGCATACATGCACATGTGGCCACATATGGGTGCCTCAGGACCATCGCTGGCCAAGCGATGAGTAGGGGACGGACGCTACACTGAGCCCACATTGTGCCACCGATGCCATGCCCACTCCTGCACTGGCGTGACATTAGTCCCCACACTGCAGTGCCATCCTGGGGACAGCCCTCAGGACACCCTTAGGTGGCCCGTTCTGTCCTGTGCCATGGGGATGGGCAGGGGAGGGGGCCCGTGGTGGTCAGGGGGCAGTGAGCTGTGCCGAGTGCAGGGAGGAGAGTGCGGGGGTGATTAAAATGCGCTGTTTGTTTTATTTAAGCACAACCGTCAGGGAGAGTTACAGGGCACTGAGCTAGAAAATAGCATTTACAGAAACTGCCTCCTGACACTCGGAGCCCTGACCTTTGCAAACTTCATTAGTGCCACCTAGACGCCTGCATGTCCAGCCTGGAGGGACACATGGAGAGGGAGGACAGGGACCCCTCCCCACCTCCCCCAGCCCCTCCATGTGTCCCCAAACACAGCCACATCCCAGCGCGGGGCCTCTCTGTGGGATGCCTGAGCCCCACGTGACTCGGCACCACGGGACCGTGGTGGTGGTGGCGGCACCGAGGGCAGGGGGACACGGACCATGCTTGGATGCCCGTGCCCCCTGCACTGTTGCCCCCAGGGCTGTGGCCAGTGCCAGGTTATACTGCCAGACCCGTGTGACCACAGGCACACTTCGGGGATGGCCGGTCCAGCCGTAGCAACAGTTGCTATGATTCCCTTTTCCCATTCCCTTTTCCCATTCCCTTTTCCCAACTCCAGTGACTTCCCGTGGCAGCTCTGGTGTTGCTGGGGATGTGTTTACAGGCAATTAAAGCTCATTAATTTCACAAAAGCAACAGAGGCCCCGCAGCAATGTGTAGGGGTGAGTCCCGAAGGGGAGAGAGCCAGACCAGCCATCCCTGGGGGCCCAAGCCGGGGTCTGCACCCCCCTGGGGTGATGCCAGGCTGGGATCCCGGAGCTGGCAGCAAAGCCTGCATGATGAGGCACATGCGTGGGCATTGTGATGGGTCTCCGTCACCCACTCAGCCCCATGTGGATGTCCACCTGGGTACCAAGCACTGCCGACACCAACCTCTGAGCCTCGGAAAGGGGGTCAAGCCCCCAGCTGCCACCTCCCTTGTGGGGTACCAGCCCCGTCTCTCCCTCCCTGGTAGCACACTGCTTTACCATGGGGTTGAAATCAGCTCCACTCTCGGCATGCGGGAGCTGAGCCAGGGCTTGCTTGAGGCTCTTGCCCGCACGTGTCTGAGCAGAGCTGACGCGGGCAGGTGCCGAGCTGCTGCTCCCGAGCTGCGGCGCCTCGGAAAAACAATAGCATTTGGTAGCAGGGGGAGAAAAACCTTCTCCTGAACGGATTGGAATGATGCTTTGATTGGGAACAGATGCGAGAGATGGGGGGGGAGGCAGGTACCCGCGTGGTTACGGCACAGGGCCAGCCGCCAGCCTGCTTGCTCTTCCTTGCTGCAGGGAAGGCAAGAGGCTTCGCGGGCGACTGGTGCTCAGCTTCCCACTGCCCTGCCTGCCCCACAGCTGCTGGGACACCTGTGGGCCTGTCCGGACTGGCAGCACCAAGCACGGGAATGGGTGGAGGATGCATTGGCGCATGGGATGCGGCCGGCTGCTGGATGTGGAATGTTGGGTGCAGTCCTGGGAGGACTGGGTGCTGCTGTGGTGGGGTGTGGGCGGGGGACCCCACATCACTCCTCGGGGGATGAGCTGTCCCCTGGCTGGGCGGGGAGTGTCACCGGCAGCCAGGATTCATGGGGAGGGTGCTCTGCCATACTGGAAGGAACTGCAAAGCTAGGATTTATCCTGCCAGGGAGGATGCGGGGCTGCACACACTGCTGCCGGTGCCTGGATTAGCATCCTGCAGGACCAGCACAAGAAGTGCTGCGGGAAACATGGCATGGCCTCCCCCTCCTCTTCCTCCTCTTTCTCCTCCTCCTCCAGCGCTGGCAGCGGGGTGCAGCAAGACTAGCCACAGCTCTGCCAGGATGAGGCCAAGGACACAGCTGAAAATAAAGACTAATCATCCTGCTGCTGAAATTTGGTGGCCCCTGTCCTCCTGCCTGCGCAGAGGCTGGCGTACATGGGGCTGAGTCCCAGAGTGCTGGCAGAGATGCTCGGGGCTGTGCTGCTGTCAGTGGGAGATGGTGTAACCCCTGCCCCGGCTCTCCCTCTGTCTCCTAGAGCTCTCCCACTTGCTGTGGGGCCGCAGCCTCCTGGCCTCCCTCTCTGCCCGGCTGAGGCTGATGCGGGGGAGCATGAGGGTGCATGAGAGGTGTGGAGATGCCTAGTGCTGGGTCTGGGCTTGGATGGGCAAGGATGTCCTGCCACATGGGTGGGAGAGAAAAGAGCACCCATCTGCCCTGTGAAGACCCCCAAATTCCCCCAGTAGGACTCTTAGAGGGTCATCACTCGCCTCTGAGGAGGTACAAACCTTTTCCCTCCTAAAAGCCAGCTCCCAGAGCTTGGAGGCAGCTGTGCCTCCATTCCCTGGGAAGGGATGCAGCATGGGGGGAGGGGATGCAGATCTTACCTAGCTTCCCTGTGAGGCTGCAGGCACCCGCCGCCCTGCTGCCCGCTGCCCCACCATGCTCTGCCCCAGCACTGGGCAAGGCAGAACTGATGTTGTCCCCCAGGACCCAGCCTGGGAGACGGCAGGAGCAGCTGGCAAGCTTCTGAGCCAGTGATGCTTCTGTGAGCCAGGGCATCAGGGTGCCCAGCACCCTGGCGAAGCTGGGAAAGGCTATGTCCCACCTCTTGCCCCATCTCAGCTCATACCCAGGTGGCAGGCAGTGCCAGTGCTGCCAGAGCAAGACGCTTGGCCCTTTTTAACCCTTTCTGTGGCACCGCTGCCTCTGCCGTGTGATTGCCACAGGGCTGGGTCCCCATGCCCCCCGTCATCTGCAGAAGATCCAGCGGGAGGCAATCGGCAGGCGCACGCTGCGGAGCGGCGCTTTTCTTCTCTAATCTTCTTATTTCATTTTAGCATTTACAATACACCCAGCCGGTAATCCTGACATCAAACACGCCACGCGCACTTTCAAGCTGCACCGACGTCAGGCTGCGCGGAGCGCTGGCAGGAGCTGGCAGCTCCGACGTCTCAAGATAACATGCAGAAGAAAGACAAGGAAAAGCTGCTCTGCCAGCGCAACGAGCAGGCACCGGGTGCCGTGTCCTCCAGAGCCCTTCCCCAGGGGCCACCCACAAGATGGGTCTCTCTGTTGGGGTGCCCTGGCTGCTGGACCCTTGGGGTGCCTCCGGAGACGGCATTGCTATGCTGAGGTGGGTGTCTGTGCTGTTCAGGACAGGTTTGGTCTCTAGTGAGAGGTTGGAGCCAAAGTCATCCAAGCTGGCAGCCCAGGGGGCAGGGGCAGAGCTGGGTGATCGTGCTGGTGCCCACCTGCCTGCCTTCCTACCCCTGGTGCTGCACACACCTCTGGGGGGGGGGGGCAACTGCAACACTAGAATTTGCTGGAGGCTCTTCCCAGCCTTCACCTTGCCTGAGCACGCTTCGGTGCCTGGGCAGGGCAGCTTGACCTTGGCTAGGGTAGCTGGGGGGACCCATCCCCAATGCAGGGCTGTGCCTCCTCACCAGTGGGAGGGCAGGCGGGGTTCAGCTGCATGCTTGGGGTGGGGGGGGGACAGTGTCTCATACCCACTATCCATAAGCACCACCAGTGATGGGGCTGTGTGGTGGCATGGCACCATGCCCCACACGGGGCTGCACTGGGGCTGGCTGGACCGGGGCAGCTGGCGATGCTCACGAGTCCCTTTCTCTGCTCCCCTGTCACTGGCTCTTCTCCTCTGCTGGACACCAGCTGCTGGGACAGAAATTTAGGTGGCAAACGCTGCCAGGGAAAGGGAAACGTTTTTCTGCTCCAACCAGGTGCAGTGCAACACCCGTCTCACCACAGTGAGACAGGTCCACCAGCATTTGCTGAGTTCCCTGGGGTGGCTTTTCTGCCCCAGCCTGGTGTCCAGCACTGAGCTTCCAGCTGCTGCGAAATTCCTGGAGTTGTCTTGGAGCTGGATTGGGGACAGGTAGACGAAGGGCAGAGAGAGGTGGAAAAGCCTGAAAAATCATTTAATCAACCCTCAGGCCCTGGCGAGGATGGGACACCTGCGTGGCTCCCTCTCATGGGTGGTTTCAGAGGGCACCCGAGGCTGACCCAGGGCAGAGCATCCTAACACCCTGTGCCCCGGTGGTGCCCTGCACCCACGTAGCTTTACCATCCTCTTCCTCAGCCCATGCAGGAGGAACAAGCCCAGCTAAAGCATGCTCTGCCTGGCACTGGCACTGCCAGGGGATGTGAGGAACGACAGCCCGTTGAGGAGGGCAATGACTCGTGTCCCCATGCAAGCCTTGGTCCCCGCCAGCCCCTTCCTCATCATGCCTGCATGGTGCCAGGCAGGCGCTCACTGGGAGCAGCCCTGGCCCCACTCCACATGGTGGGGGCACCCCCCGAGGAATAGTCTCAGCTCTAATCCTTGTCTCGATATTTGGGATTTAATCAGCACTGAAGTAAGTAGCTTTTTTTTCCCCCCCCTTCTAAGGCAGAGAAGAGCTGCGACTCAATAGGAATTAATTTGCCTAATTAGCGTCTTTGGGAAGCTCTCCCTCTTGCGCATGCTCCACCAGGGGGAATTTCAGGGCTCGGGAACCTGCTGTGAAGGCTGTGTCTGGTGAGGTGCTGCCCGTACCCCCCTGCCTGCCCAGCCCAGTCAGCTCCTGTGCCCCTGCAAGATCTAACCTGGGATGCAGCTGTGGAGCATCAGCCGGATGCCCATCGCACCCACCAGCCCCACACAGTGCCGAGCCCAGCTAGTCGCGGTGGGCACGGGCGGCGTGGGGTGGGGGGACAGCCGGGAGGGTGAGGGAGCGGGCGACTGACAGGGAAGATGAATGGTTTTAATCACACCGCTTACAGGGCACCATCTGAAGTTTCGTGTAAGTTATGATAGCGACAGTTTGCACGAAAATTGTATTTCCAGGCTTCATTGACTGGCTTAATGAGAATCTTTACGTGTCAGATATTAAATTAAGAAATTAAAGAGCTGTTTCGGTGTGTATAGACTCCTTCCCTCGCACTGAGCTGCTTCTTCCAGATCAATCAGGAACGCGCCTCTAGAAAAGATGGGAGAAGCCTTTGATTTTCTGTCACTGGGGAAGTGAATCTAATACGCGTTGGCACCTAATTCATGTTTTATTAAAAGGCATGAGGTGGATGCTGCCGGCCCCCGCCTCTGCCCACTGCCCTCTCTCTTCCTGCGTGGCTCCTGGAGGAGGGAGCCTCGCCGGCTCTGCTATCCTCAGGTCTCCGTGCTGCCCGGCTGCCACACGGTATCCCAAATATCAACATCCCAGGGCTCGGATGATGCTGAGCACCAAAAGGGTGCAGGGCACTGTGTGCCCTGGCCACTGGGTTTTGCTCTGCTAGCCAGAGATTAAGGTCAATTTGGAAAAACCCATGTTGGAATCACTAGGTTGGAAAATATCGCTGCACTTCTGCGTCGCATCCCTGCTTTCATTTCTGTACTGGCCGAGTTTGACCTGAATTCCCTGATCGTTTTGGTCTTCCCTCAAATTTTGCTGGAAACGTGGACTTCGCCAACAACTCACCAGCTGGTGGGGAGCGAGGAAGATGTCACGGCCATGGGGATGGACTTGAAAGGCTGGGGAATGGAGCGTGCTGCGGTCACCACCAGGTTCTCAGGCATGGTGAGCAGGAGTCATGAACCAGAGCAAGATGGAAGCAGTGAATCACTTAACGTCACACTATGGACACTGGGGACAACCACCCAGCACAGGGATGCTGGAGAGCAACACCTGAGGCAGGGAAATACCCCAGGGTGAGGGCATCCAGGGGCACCAGGGATAAATCTCCCCATTCAGACGCATCCAGGGACACTGGAGAAAACCCCTGGGGCACGGATGTGCTGGGGGAGTGCAGATAAGCTGGGGACACCAGTCAGCAAAGTGTGGTCAGGGAGGGAGTCCAGCTGGGATGTCTCCCCGTTTCCTGATTCACCTCATCCCTGCAACATGTCACAGAGGAGCCTGGGACCACCTTGGCCCCTGCCACCATCTCAGGTGTCCCCAGGAAGGGGACAGTGGCATCAGGCTCTCTCTGGCCAGGAGGATGCTCAGGTGAGCCCCAGGCTCTTGACAGTCAACATGCCTGGATGGGGTCCTGTTGCCCGGGTGCTCTCTGAGTCCCCTTGCTGCATCTCCACCTTGCAAAGTCAAAGGTGAGGAGGGGAAGGCCGTCTTTGTTGCAAAGTGTCTGTCATGGCAAGAAAAATCACACCTCCAGGCCACTGAGCATGTCATCCATCTTCAGCTCCTCGCACCGGAGCAACCTCCAGCCGGCCCCGGCTTCTCCTTGTGCGGGGAAAGTTAGAGTAAACAGCTTAATTTGGCACTAATATGAGCGGAGACATCGTTCGCAGTGTCAACTATTGATTTGCACCCTTACGGCCCCATCAGTCATTTGGGCTTTTTCATTTTTTGATAGTACAGTCGGAAGAGATAAACCTCCCAGCAGCCCAGCTTGCTGTGCCTGTCCTGAATCCAGTGGCCACGACTCTGTGTTCCCATGGGAGGCTGGTCCCAGTGCCGTTAGCCTTCTCCTCACTGCGGCTTGCACTGTTGCTCTCATGGGACATATGTGGGTGCAAAGGGGGAGGTGGGGGGTGCTGGAGCCACGGTGCCCCCTGCAATGACAACTTGCCACCAGGATGCCCACGGGGCCGATGCCCCAAGGACCCTTGCCCAGCCAGCATCAGGAGCAGGGCAGGGACGGGTTCGGGACTGGGTTCCATCAGTGTTGTTGTCCCCAGTTGATGGCCAGGCTGGCTGAGAAACCCTGCGCAGTGCCCGCTTCCATCACCACCATAGCCAGGCGCGGGCGCCAGCCCACCCCGGCAGCCGGGCACCCTGCTGGCCCTGCCTAAATGTCTCATTAAAGGGATTTGCGGGGCTGCCGAGCCAGGCTGTAATCTGGTGCTTACCATTCATTTGTTCCAGCGTCTCAGGCAGCCGGCAAAGGTCGTTGGATCTTTAATTACAGAGAGGCAAGCGGCGGGGCGCAGCAGGGAGGACAAACGGCTGCGGGCGTCAGGCAGGCAGCCCAAGAGCGGCAAGAGCATCCCGGCTAACGAGGGAAATGCTTTCTGCCTTCGGGGGCCCCGGCAGATGCAACGAGCCTTCCTCGTGTGGTGTTGTGGTGGCCAGCCAACCCATCCCCTGGCTGCGCAGTGACCGCCACCTCAGCTGGCATTGTCCCCTTCCTCCTCCTCTTCCTCCTCCTCGCTAATGCCTCGTCTGCCCCAGCCCAACCGTTTATCTCCTTCTTCCCGGTCCTCCTGGGCTGTGGGACATGATGGGAGCCCATCCCTGGGCGCATGGAGGTGGCTGGGCACACACACCTGTGCACACTTATGCACGCTCAGGGCATGCATCGTGCATGTCTGGGGCTGCAATCCCCCCTTCCTGAGCAGGTTTTGAGGCCACAGCTCCATGGGGCGAGGAGAGCTGTGCCTGTGGAGCTTGAATAGGACAAGCCAGAGTCTCCGACTGGCAAAAACACTGGGACATGCCCGTACATCACTTGCCCAAGCAAGGGCATGTGCATGCTCCCTGCCTGCAAATGCACAGGAGCGCTGTATGGGTGCGTTTGTGTGCCTCGGCGCTGAATATGGACTGTGTGTGCACATACATACACCTCCCAGTGCTGAACATGCACACGTGTGTGCACATGTGTGCATGTGCACATGTGTGTGTGCGCATGGGTGTGTGCACATGTGCATGTAAACGCTGACCAGGTGGCGTGTCTGAGCATGTGGGTGTGTTTCTTCGTGCTGAATGCCCCCAGAGCAAAGGAGGTGTGGGAATATGTTGTGCGTGTGCATGCAGTGACATGCATGCATGATACAGGTTGAATTTGCACGTGTAGGTGCATGTATCTCACTGCTGGCCACACACAGGCTAAGGGACGTGTGTGCACACTGTGTGCATGCATGTGCATGAGCTCCTGTCTGCAACAGCTCAACGCTCGTAGGATACAGTGCGCGCGTGTGTGTGTGCGCGTGTGCCGAGCTGTGCAGCGTTTGTTTGTGCTGTGGGAGGGAGCTGGGGGATGCTGCATGGTTGACAGGGCTCCAAAGAGCAAGTGACAGCAGGATGGGAAGTAAAGAAAGTCAAACAATTATCCCTCCGCTGCGTGCAGAGCCATCCTGCTCCGCGACGGTCATTAATGGACTGTCATATCGCACGCTGACAGGTCAGGGATTGGCGCCTGACGCAGATTGGCAGGGAACAAGGTGCTGCAGGGCTGCGGTCTTGGGGTGACAGGTAGGGACCGCTGCTGCCTCCCCCTTCCCACATGCTCTGCCAGGCTACACACCCCCCGGCTCTGATCCCCCCACAACCTGCAGGGTGACACTGCTCTCAGGTGCCCGGGGTGGCTCAGTGGTGATGTGTAGCCCTCCTCACGGTTCCCATGGGCTGCAAAGCATGCTGGGGGGATGCAAAGCTCTGCCACCCACCCTACGCTGGTGGGGGGGGGGAAGGTCCCTCCAACCCCACATGTGCCCCAGGGCTGGCTGCAGCCTGAGTGACAGCCTGTCGCGTTAATGAGCCCCGATACCAGGCGGGATGGCTGACACCTGCGGCCGCCTCCTCGGGCCATCCCTGGGGGCTTGCCACCATCAGGCACCACCGGAGGAGGCCTGGGGCAAGCAGGGTCTGACACCGATGCCATCCTTTCTCCTGAACTTCAGTGGGAAGCTGCATGGGTTTGCCCAACCCTAGCAATTTTGGGGCACCAATTGTCCTAGAAAACACGAGGGCTCCAGGAGATGCAGCCGTGCTGCCCACACTCCCCAGCGGGCAGGGTCACGCTGCCTGTTGCCTGCCCAACCCCATGGTCCATGAGGACCGGTGGCATGCAGGAGTCTTCCCTGACTGGCCGTAGCCATCCTGGGAAGGGCAGAAAGGGATGGAGAAAGGATAAGCCAGGCCAGGACTGCAGACCACGGTGCGCACTGGGCACTCAGCACTGATTCAGGAGCATCCTTTTTGTGCCGCAATATCATCCTCCTGCCACAGCACCGTTTCTGGAGCATCCTCCTGCCTCAGCACCAGTATTGCTGGAGCATCCTCCTGCCTTGGTCCCACCATTTCTGGACCATCCTCCTGCCTTAGTCCATCGCTTCTGGAGCATCCTCTGCCACGGTATCACCATTGATGGAACATCCTCCTGCCTCAGCCTTACCATTTCTAGACCATCCTCCCTCCTCAGCACCAGCATTTCTGGAGCATTTTCCTGCCTTGGCCCAGCATTTATGGAGCATCGTCTGTCTCAACATCACCGTTTCTGGAGCATCCTCCACACAGTGCCTCTGTGTTGCTGCAGCTGTGCCCTGGTGCCAGCTCCAGCTCCTGGCTCCCACCTTTGCAATAGAAAAGTGCCCATATTCTGCATTTGCCTGTCTCCTATCTCTCTCCCTTCCTCCCACATCTCAGCTTGCTCACTCCCTTGAAGACACACACGCCTAATCTGCTTGTTAGCCTATCCCTTCATCTAAAACCAATATGCAGCTGAATGCCGGAGATAATTAATTGATCAATTAGATAAAGAACTGCCTGTGCTTGTGGCACTGCACACACGTGGAAGGGAGAGGCTGTGCCAGCACACCTGCCAAGACGATTCCCCCCGGCACGCATCCTGTGCCTGTGCGAGTGGGTGCTGTGATTCCCACCTCATCGTGCCCAGTGTGCCCATGCACCACCGTGCACACCCAGCTGCATTCAGCACGCGCGTGTATAGCTGTGCACACCTGACTGCGTCACCTTCGGCATGCACACCCAGCCATGCACACACACTGCTTTCGGAGGGTGCTGAGCACCAGCGCTAAGCTCAGGGTGACCCACACCGCTGCATTTCCCATGTCCTGCTTCTTGCCTTGATTTGCCCGCCAGCTGCAGGGACACATCTGCAGGGGTCCTGCTAGAAGGGACAGGTCACAAATCAGGGTGACCATGGGGCACTGGCAACTTGTGGGGCCGTGGCCAGCCTGCCCCCGTGTGGGGACACGGTTGGTTAGTGACTGCTGCCATGCAGTGGGGACCCCGATCCCCCTTCCCAGACCAGCCTGGGTGTGGGCAAGGGATGGGGCAGTGCCAGGTGCAGGTCAGGGTGCTGCTGGCATATCACCACCATGCCACATGTGCTGGCGCCATGTGACACTGTGACATGGTCTGCAAAGCCAGGGGGTGCCCCCTCTGCTACAAATCCTACCCGGGGGGTCCTGCCTGGCTGAGCTGGGCATCCCCCCCTGCCCTCCGACCTCTCAGTCCCCATGGGTGCTGCTGTGCCTGGGTGTCCCCAACATATCAGAGCACAGGGTGGGATGCTGAGCACCCTGGGAGGTCCCAGCTGGCAGGGTGGGTGCCCCAGTACCCTGGTGAGGAGGGGAGGGAACAGGCAGGTTTGCCAGGGAGGCAGGGTGCCGCGGGGAAGTAAATAATGCAGCAAACCCATGTCTACCAACCCCCTCCTCCACGGGCTTTGAAAAGCAACACATTACCCTGATCTCCAGACATGAGTTTTTGTCACCAAACAGGGTGATGAGGAGACTTTGAAGCAAATACAAACACCAGGAAAGGGAATACATAAGAAGAGAGTCGCGTGTTCTCTTCAGAAAACAATTGCGGTGTCAACTACATGGAGCAGCTCCGCGGAGGGGGAGCTGCTAACCAGGAACCTGACAGCCCCAAACGCTGGGAAATTATCATCAAAATACAGAAACTCTCCCTCTGCTGACAGTGCTCCGGTGCCTTTCCTGCTCCTCGCCACGGGAAGCCCGGGGGTGCCCCTTGCCCTCCTCCCCTTGCACCCCACAGCTGCCCCAGGCGCTGCATGTGCCCCCACACCTGCATCCCAATGGGTTCCCTACGGTGGCATTGCCATCCCAGCTGGGGACACAGAGCCCCTGAGTCCCTCTGCACCCACTCATGCTTTGCCTGCGTGCTTGTCACCTGCAAACACACACCTTGCACGCACGCTCCTGCCTTGCACGTGCACTCTTGCGCCCTGTGTGCAGGTGGCTGGCACACCACGTGCGAGAGCTCACACCCTGCACGCACCTCCTGCATTCTGCATACACTCGCACCGTGCACGGGTGCTCACACCCCACATGCTCACATCTTGCACGCTCGCACCTTGCACGCCTTGCACACTTCACTCCTGCAGTCCTCCACGTGCCCTACCTGTGTGTTCCCCTTTTCCCTGACAGCCTCCTTGAAGCAACATAAATATACATATATCTGTATATGTATATAAAGGCAGCGCTATATATAGCATGGAAGATGTTATCTTTTTGTGGCAGGTCCCTCTCTGTGGTTGCCAGCTCCTGCCAGATTTTGCTTGGGCATTTAAGGATTTAAGGTGCCTTGATAATTTGGGCAGGATTTGGAGTGTGGGGGGCTGTCTCCCTTTGAGCCGGGCCCTCCTGGTGTGCCCTGCGTGGGAAGGGCCACCAGTTGCACATCCTCGTAGAGGTCAAGGCAGCCCCTGAGAGCCCGGTGTGGGGTTCTGCCTCGGGGAGCCAAGGAAGGGCTGTCCCCAAGGGCAGGGCTGGCACTGGGGGTGCCTTGATGTGGCGGTTCCTGCCACAAGGACTCCTG
>VZSZ01002784.1:133869-154508 GCA_013398815.1 Ibidorhyncha struthersii
CCGCCCCCACTAGTGATGTGTATACAGAGGGATGTACACACAACGATGCACCCAGACCCACAGTGATGCCCGCACATGCTGTGACACCCCCAGTACCCTGTGGGGGTTCCCCAGATCCCCAGACCTGTACGCAGGGAGCACCAGCCCAGTACGCTTGCCTTTAGCTTCGTTTAAAAGCCCAGCAGTGGCGCTTTGGTGAGAGCCCCATAAGCGCCTGGATGTGCAGAGGATGGAGATGTTACGGGATGAGGGAAAAGCATCTGAAAAGGTCCTGCCAGCCGTGTGTCGAGCGTAATGTCAGGGACGCAGAGCCACACCGGAGCTGTTCTGCCCAAGGCAAGACACCGTCTGGTGTCCCAGGGGTGTGGAGCTGAGCAGCGGTACGACACCGTGCATGGCAGCAGTGGCTTTGGCTCTGGATCTGGTTAGCCCTGGCTCCGGATACGTCCCCTGGGGATGGGATGGTGATGTCCTCAGTGCTGTCCCATCCATATGGGTGCGTGCAGGGAAGGATGCAGCCGGGGTTGGCGTGCCTCTGCAAATCATCTGCTGCTTAACCCTGCCTGGTGTTATGCAGCACTGCCACTGCCTGCTCTGCTCCCGGGGCTGCAGCAGCAGCATTTTGTGAGAAAAGAAAATTGCCTGCACAGTGGTGGTTGGTAGTGGGATTTACAGACCTTCCCAGCCCTGCAGCAGCATTGCTGGGGGCAGAAACCATGAAATCCCCCTCTCTGGATAAGCTTGGCCAGCACTGGCCATCCCCCCAGCCCTGGCGTGGGGACACCAGCATGTGGCTGCTTGTCAGCGGGACCTGAAGCACCCATGGGAGTGACCCCAAAAGGAAACAAAAGTGCCCTGGGGAGATGCCAGCCCCAGCAGGAGGGTGTGCGGGGCAGAAAGCCAGGTTGGCACAGCTGCACACCAGCGGGGTGCTGGAGGGGGGCAGAAGGAAGGGGGGCACGCTGCAGTGTGCACCTCCGAGCCAGCTCTGGAGGCCCGGCAAGCATCTCCACTCGCTGTGCATGAAGAGCTTTCCCATCAGGCTGGGAGTGGTGGCACATTTTTAGACCTTTTGTTCTCTGTATAAATCCGTCTCTGGGAGCGAGCGCGGTCGATTGATTTTTGTGTTGCGCTGTGCCGGCAGCCACCTGCTCACACTCCATAAGCAGGGACCCCCACGCTCGCCGTCATGCCTGCAAAACCCTTCGGCACCTGGGGAGGTGGCAAGCAGGGGACGGGGGCTCGTGGGACCTCTGCGCTGGCACCTGAGTGGGCTGGTGTGCCCTGCAAAGTGCTCCCTGGGACGGATGGAGGAGAGGGAAGAGGGAGTCGGAAGGAGGGCTTGAGGGTTTATAGGTGGGAATGGGGGTATGGATGCTTCCCTGCCGCTGAGCCACACTATATGGAGAAAGTAAGTGTCCCCAGCAGAGAGGGAGAAGGGACCCGAAGTGACAACTGCCCTGAGCTGAAGCTGTGGACAGGGGTCAGCTCCTGGAGCCAACAGGGAGCCATGGGCTGGGCAGGATGGGGATGGAGCTGAGCGATGCAGGAGAGGGGCTGCGGGTGACCCGGCCAGGCAGGATGAGGATGCTGTCCTCCTGTCATCCCGGGCCACCACCCATCTCAGCATCCACCTCCCTGCAGGTGACGGTACCGGGCAGGTGGCGCGAGGCAGGTGAGACCCCGGCGACATTTAAACTGAGCAAAAGGCTGTATCAATAAAGGAGGGTGCGTGGCTCCACGGTGAACATCGTGGTGCTGCGGGGGGAGCTTTTCCCCCCCCACCCCCTGTAATTGCGGTGTGTTTGCTGCGCTCCCGCTTTGCCATGGCAACGCTTGCCTGGTGCGCGAATGTGCCTCGCAGCACATATTGTTTCGGAAAGGTCACCGCCGAGTGTTGGTGGGCTCTGCAGAGTGCGCTGCTTTTATTTCTACATATTTATGAAGGGGGAGATGGAAGGTAATTACAGCCCCTTCTCGAGAATTAATCTCATGATGGGCCGGTGTGTTGCTGGGGATGAGCCCTCTGGGGTGGATGTGGGCGGCTGAGCCTTGCTGCGGGCACAGCTCTGCAGGCACTCTGGGTACCGGCACACACCGGGCACCGGGCACGACACAGCATGGCGGTGGGGTGCAGCACTGCAGGGCACCCCGGCATGGGGGCTACCTCGTGGGGCATCATGTGGGACTGTGCAGCACTGTGGGGTACTGCAGGATGTGGCATCATGAGTTACTCTAGGACAAGGACAGCTAGGGACACAGGCACCACAGGCAGTACCAAACCCCAGCCCTGCAGCTGGGAATTAAAGATGCTCCAGCACAGGATTGCCTGGATGGATGGCAGTGGCACTGGTGCCCCTGTTTCCCCCAGGGACTCAGTGACTCCCTCCCTGTCCCCAGGGAAGGGACGTGGCAGAGCTCTGGCTCCCAGCACAGGCACGGACAGGGATGCAGTGGCGTTTCTGTATTTGCTCCCATCCCTGTGCTGCCCAAACTGGACCTGAACAGGCTCGGGAGGGATGTCCCAGCCCAGAACAAAGTGTCACCCAAGCTTGGGAGCCAGTCTGCTCCCATGGAGGCTCTGCACCAGGGAGCTCAGCATCAATCCTGCAAGCCCAGCACAACTGCCGATGTTCAGGTGCCCACCTGGGGAGGAAGGTGAGGAGATAGTTCCTCCCCCTCTGCCAAGGTCCTTGTGTCCCCTTTTCCAGGATCCCCTCTGTGCCCCCCGCAGCCTCCCCAACACCTGGGGAGCCGTTGGGGTTAAATATTCAGGAGCACTCGCTGCGCACATTTTGTAAAGATCAAGCGGGCTTCCAGGTCTGCGAGAGTTACTCACAATTCACTTCCCCTGCTGCTGGGGATGCGGGCGCACGCCTTAATTAGTTTGCAGAATGATACATTTTTAAAGTCATTATTTCCGGACATGTTCAAAGTTACAGCATTTACTCTGCTCCAGTTGCGTGGGCAGCTGCCCTGGTGTGCACCCCCCTCGGGGACCGGCACTCCGCCTGGGTGTGACGGAGAGGGTGTCATCCCACAGGGATGGGGACACCCTGGGAGTAAGATGGGGGACATGGGGGTTGTGGGGATCCAGCAAGGAGGGGTTGCTGAGGTGGTGGGCACCCCTGTCTCCTCCCTGCCCTGCTGCAGGTCCCTGGGGCCACCAATCCCTGCCCTGCCTGGGGCCATGGGGACATGGATCCCTGCCTTGCCTAGAGGCGATGGGGACACTGATCCCTTCCCTGCCTCGTGGCAATGGGGATATTGATCCCTTGTCCTTCCTGGGGACATTGGGACACTGGTCCCTGTCCTGCCTGGGGACATGGGGACACTGATCCCTGTCCTTCCTGGGGACATGGGGACACTGATCCTTGCCCTGCCTGGGGCCATAGGGACACAGATCTCTGCCCTTCCTGAGGCCATGGAGAGACGCTGATCCCTGCTCTGTCTGGGGACACTGGGGCACTGAACCCTGCCCCGCCTGGGGCACATGGGGCATGATCCCTTCCCTGCCAGGGGACACAGGGACTCTGATCTGTGCCCTGCCTGGGGGCAGGGCAGGCAGCACAGGCATCACAGCAGCAGCTCAGATCCCCCTTGGCACACTGCAGGCAGGCAGGTGCAGAGAGGCAGGGCTCCGAGCACTCCCGCAGAGCTGGCGTGCCCACCAGCAGCGGCCCCACGGTAATTGTGGGTCTGCCTGCGCTTAATCACAGCCTTCGGAGCAGGCAGAGCAGCAGTCAGAAAGTGCCATGGAAACTGCCCCAGCACTGCACCCGAGGCTGGGCGATGGGCTCCCCATACCCGTTTGGGGCTGCATCTCCCATGCATGGCTCTGCCCCTGGATCCAACTGCTGGGGCTCTGCCACCAGCCCTTCCCCTTCTGTTTTGCAGCTCACCCTGCCCAGCCTGCTGCCTGTTGCATCCCTTTCCCACCCCACCATCCTGCTTTCCCAGCGCAGCATCCCTGCTCCCAGCCCCTCTCCACTCTCCAGCATCCCCTCTCTTCTCCTGCCCCTCCCCTGCTCCAGCCCCTGGTTCCTGCTCAGAAAACACGGTATTTTTTCAGGTTTCAAGAGATATTTCAGCTCTGAGAGGACAGGGGCTTTCCAGTGAAATACCGGGCACTGGGGCTTTGATCCATCAGCTGCGAATGAGATTTGGCATAGAAATTTGGGGACTGGCCATGCATACGTGCTGCCTTGATGTGCTGCCCTCCTCATGCTCCTGCCCCATGTGCCCTTGCTGTGCCACCCGCATATGCCCCAAGCCTGTCCGAAGTCCTCACCCTCCACCCAGATGTGGGCAGTTGCCCCTCGGCCACAAGCTTTGTATTGGCAGGTTTGCTCCATGGCAGGCTCTGCCTGTGAGCTTCCACGTGGCCTCAAGACCTGCATCCAGGGAGGAAACCAAGGGGCACCAGGCATCCGTGATGCCAACCTGGGTCCTGGGTGATCGCCGACTCCCGCACACTCATTTCTGTGTTGTGAGACATGATGTACCCAGGGTAGGTGCCCCAATTCTCCCCCGACGCCACAGGAACCCCACAGGGCTGAAGTGGTGGACACGGGGGCCAGGTGCCTGCCTGGACCTGCAGGCAAGGGTGAGGGTACTGGCAGGGAGGGCAGGGCAGGCAGACAATCCTGGGGACTGTCACCTTCTCCGTCCCCACTGCCTGCGTTGGCCAGTGACGGGATCCTGGGGAGGAGGACCAAACCAGCATGTGCTGCTGCGCTGGCCAGAGCTCTGGGCAAAGCAGTGGCACTATCTTACCAGCATCCAGCTTTTAGGGATGTTTCTCAGCTTCTCCATGGCCTTGGAAGCTCCTGGGTCCATAGTCTCCTCCACAGGGAGTCTGTCGACTTTGGAGGAGGTTGTTGTGGGTGTGAGGATCTTTGTAGCCAGCTCACCTGCCTTCCTTTGAGCCCAGGGGGGGTACTTGGGCACTTCCACATCTTTGCTATCTGCAGCCCCATGCAGAGTGTCCCCACACATGGTCATCAAGGTGGGAGTGCAAGAATCACTTGTGAGGTGCTAACAAACACCAGACCTCTGTGGGAAGCCCTTCCGCATGGGTTGTTTCTGGTGGCTGTGACCTGGGAGAAACCAGCGGTGCGGTCAACTGCTTCAGCAGTCCAAGTGAACAGAGGATACTGCATCTTGCTCATGGCAGTCTATGGGATTAAACGGTACATGGGCAGACCCAGAGGGAGACAGTGACCTGGAAGGGTGATGGGTAGGACACAGACGGTGTCACAGCAGACTCAGGAGAGATGATCACCTGGAAGGGTGGTGGGTAGCAGGACTTGCTTGGGCTTCCCACCTGGCTACTCAACACCCATGCAGAGCACCTGGGAGATGGCCGGGCTCCATTATGCACCAAAAAATGAGGCAGCTCCATCAGCACCGGTGGCAAGTGAGGAGGCCTGTGCTTTCCTGAGTTTGCTGGGGGGAGCTTGGGATGCATTCGTTCTCTCAGCAGCTGCCAGCAGGATCATCCCAGTGCTGTTGCTGCCTGGACACCTTGGTGTGGCTTCAAACGGGAATGGATAAGTGAAGTCTATCACGTGGGGGCTCTCTTCTCCCACGGATTCAGGTCCCCGCACCACTGCGTGCTGTCTTGGACCTGGCTTTGTCAGGACATGCAGGCTGGGGTGCAGAGTGAGGTCCCCCAGAAAGGCTCTGCAGCCAAACTGCTAAACTGCCTGCCTTTTGATGGAGAGATAACTCAGGTGCCTCCAGGCCCTTGGTTCATTACCTTGCCTGTATGTTCATTAATCAACAATTCTTATGTAAACAGACACATCCCCAACCCTCTGCTTCCCATCACCCTGGCAACAGCACAGCAGAGCCGACCCTCCTCTTCGGATGTGCTCTGGGTTCCCACTGGCTGCGCAGCCCTGCCTGTAACTTTATCTGCTCCCTTTGCTCCCACACCTTTTCCTCCCATGGGGCTTGAATGATCAAGTCTTTGGGCTCCTGTTGCCCAGTGTTGGATCCTGGACCTCCTCATCTCCAGCAGATGCTGAGGCAAGGAGTGGGAAAGCTGCAGTGTGATGGGGACTGGAATTGGCTGCTGTCCTCCCCGGCCAGTGCATGGCCGGGACCTGGTGAAGGCAGTCTGTGAGGATGAGTGCTGGCTACAGGCATCATGGCAAGGGCCAGCCACATCCTCTGCAATGCTGCAAAAGCCAAAGCCAGGCTCACACAGTGCTGTGGGTCACGCAGGGGGTGGACAGCCACCCACTCTGGGGTCCAGCCGAGCTGCACAGGGTGCAGCATGGGCCAGAGCAGGGGGAGGTGATGGGTGTCTGGGGAGAGGTTTAGAAATGCCTGCCCTCTTCCAGTCCAGATGGTCTCTCTGGGGACTCTCAGAATGCAATGAACAGACATCCTGTCCTGCCGACCCCATCAGGACCCTCTGCCAGGGCAAGAACTGGTCCTGGAGCTCCCTCAGGATCCAGCCAGAGGAGTGTGCTGCAGGTAGGGGACTGCTGCCTCCTGGGGTCTGCCCCACAGCAGGACAGCTATGGTATGGAGGAGAAAAGTCCTGCATGGAAGCTGGAGGAGCCCAAGTCATTTAAGGTTGAAGAGAAATGTTAAAGACAGCAGGAAAAGCAAACATTAGTGGTAGCCATGCGGCTAAGGGGAATAGGAAGGGCTTTTACAAATATATCAAGGGGAAAAGGAAATACTGGAGAGTCAAGACAAAGTAGGCCCATTAATAAATGAGGAAGGATATTAAATTAATGATGATTCTCAAATGGCTGAGTTAGTGAACTACTTATTGAGATCTGCCTTTAACAAGAACAACAAGGGAAAGTGGCTGAGACAATCAGAAAGCAATGAAGGATGCTGAAATTGTCCTAGATGGAGCAAGGGGAAGGGGACCACAGGGCCACGAGCCCCAGATGGCAAGTGCCCGGGGTTGAGCAACTCTAGCAGAGCCCACCCCATCTGTGTCTTCCCTGCAGGAGCAGAGGGAATGAGCTCCATGATGAGCTGCAGTGTCTGGAGCAGACTGATGCTTGGCAAAAGGCCCTGAGAAAATAAGGGGTCTGGGGGGAGCATGGCTCCTTGCCTTGGAGCAGGATGGGACCACGGTGGAGCTGGAAGGGAGACTCCCGAGAGCCCCAGGTGCTGCCCAGGCTCAGAAGGGCAGCTCATGTTGCACAGATCCAGGCCCTGTCGGGAGGCTTGGGGACTGCTGAGGAATAGCAAATACGGAGTCTGTATTTAAACAGGAGGGGGAAGAGGTCCAGCTAGCTGGGCCTGAGTCCTCTTAGTTCATTCAAGTTTGTCCTTGTAAAATAAGAGCCTCTGCCACTGACCTGCCTCTGTTTATCCTCCCATTTAACTTGCACTGAATCAAGTAGTGACTGCTCAGCCCAAGGTTGCTCCTGTGCCCAGCTCTCCTCCTCTGAGAGGAAAAGCTTTGGGAAGGAGATTTTCTGTCCCTCTGGGCAGCCTGAGAAATCCCCAAAGAACCCTCTCTCCTGCTGTCTGGAAAGGGCTGGTTGGACCCCCAGGATCAAATCAAAGCAACATCGACTCCTACTCTTGCATCCCCTGGGCTCTGCGGGAGCCAGGGGGCTCCATGCCCCAGGCTGCACCCTCTGATGGAGGAGAAGGAGCTGATGCAGCTTGAGTGATGGCTGGAAACACTGTCCCACAGGTGGGACGTGTCCCTGTATATGTGGTGCAGGTCCCATATACAGGGAAAGGTGTATAGTGTCCACCTGGGGAGCTTAGGCTGGGTCCTGTGGGATGGGATGGGAGCATGTCCCTCACCAGGGCTGGGCAGAGATGCGGGGCAGGACATACTCATCTCAGAGCTGAGTGCTCAATACAGCCCCACTCAGCACCTCCTGCCCTGCCTGGACAAGACGCTGGGCTGGTAAAAGCACCAAGGGGCTACCCAGGGTGGACACGCTCGGGGATAAAGAGTGGCCCATCTCTTTATCTCTTTCCCCATCACACTGGGAGCCATGGTTGCATCGTAGTGGTGCCTATCCTCGGCCAGCCAGGAACATGCGGCCTGTGGTTACGCCATCTGACAAAAGGGTCCATGGGGGACAATGTCCAGGAAATGAGGGCCCTTGTCAATGTTTTATGGGCCCAGGCATCCCCAGGGTGTGTTTACAGGGCAGTAAATTAAAGCACTCAGCCAAGTGACATTTGTGTTCTGCAAATGCGATTATTATGCATGATTAGCAGCCAAGTGCACTGAAAAACCCACAACGCGCGTGCGGGAGCAGGACGCTTGCCTGGCCTGCCTGCAGCTCCTTGCTCCAGAGATGCACCCCCAGGCAGGCACCTTCTCCCCAGAAAAACCTCTCCAGGGGACAACACACAAAAATGAGCCCTGTGCTGGCACAGGCAGGGACCCCCAACACCACCACCCTGCCCCTCGGCTGGGCACCCCCGGCCCCACCGCCCTCCCCGGTCCCTGCCCATTGGGGACAGACTGTGCCAGCCGAGGAGTTAAAAGATTTTCTTTCCAGCTGCTGACCCGACTTTCCAGAGGAATGCATCCAAACCCACTTTTTAGCTTTAATTATTTATCTGTAACCAATTTGGGAGGAAAACCAATTAAATGAGTGGGTGATTAATGACCTGCTGATTTGCACAGGTACCTAATTTAAATGTCTATATAATATATAAGCACATTTTGGAGATGCTTCGATGGCTTGGTTCAGTCCCTGTCTGCTCGGACATGTGTGCAGACGGTGTTGGGAGGATCACTCCTTGGTGAGCCAGTGCCACCACTGTGCTGGAGCATCTTGTGCCTCCTGCTGGCTCTAGGAAAATGAGGGAGGGCTGTTTGCTCCAGGGATCCCCCCATGTTTGCTCCATGGCCAGAGTTGTGCTTGCCAAGTGTCTCCCTTGCCAATATTTCTCACAGGGGAAGGTCTGACCCAGATGGGAAGGAGCCGCTGGGACAGAGGAGGGTGTCATCTCCTGGGCAAAGTGCCCTGTGCCTGAGCCAGGGAGAGACAGGCTGGAGCAGCCGCCTAGCACAGGCTGGAGCTGGTGTCAGACTGGCCTCTTGGCCCCCAGGATGCCAGGCAGGGGCTTTTGCAACTTGGACCAGCTCTCACACCTCAGCTGGACATAGATTTTGGTTGTCACTAACTGGTGTGCAGAGCACAGCCAGCCAAGCTCTTCCCGCCTGGTCTGCGTGGCTCAGAGCATCCCTGTTCTCCCCAAATCATCCATCCTTCCCACCCCTTTGCATTAGCTGTGAGGCAGACAGGTCTGTACTCAGACTCCATGGCATCCCAACAAGTGGCCTGATGCCACCAGACTGGGAACATGCCTATGCAACACCTCGCAGCCCTCAGCCTTGGCTTCCAGAAAGACAGATGCCCTGTGGATGGACAGCAGGACCTCCAGTTTCTCCACAGCTCCTCCCCACTGCACCCTGAGGCTGGGGCCAGTCAGAGCTGAGGCCAAAGGCTGCCATACACCAAAGCCTCCCCATGTCTCTGCAAAGCAGCACTGTGCCGTTGTCTGAGACACTTTGGGGATGGAGACAGGGGGATGCACCTCATGGTAACTGGGAGGAGCAGGGAATGGGACCATTGTTGAGACAGAAATGGTAAATCCATTAATCTTTAGAAATACAATTCACCGTGCAAAACAGAAAAGGAAAAGAGACACCTCATTTGTTATCAGGTGCATTGTGAGAGTCAGGTTCTTTAATTATCTCACCAAATTCTACAGCCCATTCATCAAGTTGCCACCACCAACCTGCCGAGATTACCACCCACAGACCATCTGGGGAGCTGCGGAGGGAGCTGAGGCGCTGCCGGCCCCCGGGCATGTACGCACGCTGCAGCGCAGGCACGCACGCTGCTGGGGCTGCTCCTCACCCTCTGGACCCTCCTCGGGGCAGTGCCCTGTGGGCTGCCATGGTAGAGCAGCCCCTCTCCCTGCCCGGGAATTCAGCTCCCCAGAAGCACTGGGCAACCCAGCACTGCCCAGCATGTTGTCTGCTACATGGAGAGATGGCAACCAGTCTGGGGACGTGGCAGCATCCTCAGGGGAGAGGCTGGGGAGGTGGGTCATTGGGAGTGATGTCCTGTGTTCCAGGGTCTTAGTAATTGCTGTGGGCTGAGGGAATCATCTCCCAGCCTGGGACAGTGCCTGGGATTTGCACGTGCTTGGGCTGGAACAGCTGCAAGTCCCTTACAGCTCCTGGTGCTTGAGTTTGGCTTTATCCAAGCTATGGATGAAGCTTCACCTGCTTCCCACCTGGGTCCTGGAGTCCCACAGCTCTCTGTTGGGGTGTCAGCCCCAAGCCGGCACCAGCAAGGTCCTCTCCAAATGCACCAGCAGTCGCCTGGGTGTGCACATGGGAGCATGACAAAGGCATAAAAGCAGCCGGGGTATACATTGCTTCATCTTGGCTGACCTCCTTGCAAGTCTCTTCTGGGATGCTCTGGTGGCTTGGAGCTGTCTGCTGCAGGGATGGAGGGGACTACGGGAGGGGGTAGGATGAGCCCAGTCCCCCTCTTTAGTTGTCTATTAAATCTGCCACACTGAATGGAAATGCCCAAAAGAAGAAGCCGTGTCAGGTGTTGGGCAGGAGCTGGGCTCTGCAATGGAGACAGCCCTAGCTCCTGTCTCAGCCAAGCCGGGGAACCGGGACTGATGGCAAATACCCACCATGCACAGCAGGGCTTGCCGGCTCCCAGGTTTTGGGGAACCGTTGCCTTGCTCTGGCCCAGTGGCATCCACGCCTGGCTCAGCATCCCCTACCGTGGGCACAGTGCTGGCAGACCTGGGCAGGACTTCTGTGCCTCAGCTCCTGCTGTCCCTCCCAGCTGGAGGCTGCTCAGACAGAGGGTGAGGGCTCCTGCCCAGCCTGGACAGCCACCGGTGGGTTGGGAGGGGATGCTGATGGGATGGACACAGGGAAGCAGAGGATGGTCATGGCAGCAGGTGCATGAGCAAGAAAGATGGAAAGAAAAGGGACCTGAGATGCTGAGAGACTGGAGACCTTTCCAGGATATAATACCTGCCATCAAAAGGAGAGTCTGTGTTTTTTTTATAAGAGTGGAGAGAGCTGGGCACCCATAGGAAATGCCTGCCTGGATAAATTCTCCATTTGAATAAAGGCAGAAAGGCAAGAGATGGCTGCACCCCCCCTTGCTCCTGGACCCCGGCTCGGAGCCCTGCACCCCACTGTCCCTGAGCCGGACTGCTCCTCCTCCACCCTCCACTACTGCCCTCCAGAAGCCCTGGGGACCAGGGAGCACCCCAGCTCCTGACAGCGGAGGATGGAGTTGAAGGGAGCTGGTCTGGGAGTCCCGTGGAGGGCTGGACGAGGCTCCTGGCCCCCCGCCACCTTCCCCCAAACCTCCTGCGAGGAAAACCAGTTCCGGCCCATCTGGAGTCCAGATCAGCTGCAGTGAGTAATAAGGGAGTGGGAGGGAAGGCAGACGTCTCCCTGCTCTCCCCGGCAGCGTGGAGAGAACAGACTATCCTGGGAGCACAGATGCGGTGGCACCACACGATGTGTGGGGTGCGCTTAACCTTGGGGATGAGCAGGGCAGAGGTGGCTGGGATGCCCAGACTTCAGCCTTCATCTCCCATCACTTTTCCGTGAGGGCAGGGGGAAGACTTCTCGCCCTGGGCACTCCAGAAGAGTCCACAGTGATGGCCACCAGGCACAGTGCAGGATCCCTGGGGCCAGGAGACCTCCCATGCCCGCAAACCTGTGGGCTGTGGCTCTGCGGTTGCTCTTTAGCTCAAGCTGTGTCTGGGGACAAGAGAGGTAAAAAGCATCATTGATGCCCTCAGCAAACACTTCCTTTAGTCTGAAATCTTGAGCAGAAGCAGCCTCGCAAAGGCCACAAGCAGCCAGCACGGGGAGAGATGTTTAGGCAGCACTGTCACTGAAATCACCTCCTTTTTCCCCAGGGTGCCAAGTGAGCTTATTTTAAGGCCTGACAGAAAGCCAAGCTTCCCCTGGGTGCGGCAAGCATGCAGCAGCCATGCCAGGTCCCAGCAGCATAGGAATCTTGGAGCAGGATGCTGCCCCTTCGAGATGCTGGGGCACCTCAGCCCTCTGTCAGCATCGCTTGCTCCGTGGCAGTGCCCTCCAACCATGGAAGACAGAGATCTCACCAGGGCTCTGGAGCTGCAACATGGCATTTTCAACTCAGACAGGTCCTCGCATGGTCCCTGGGGCTGTGATGCCCCAAGCAGGATGGCTGTATCCAAGCACAGTCTCCCCTGGTCTGAGATGGAGAGGCAGCACGATGCAGAAGCCAAGTGTCTTTTTGCGATGAATGTTTGTTCTTTTCTCTTCTTCTTTTTTGGTCAAATGAAAACATTTCTGCAGGGAATGACTGTGACTGATTACATTTGTCAGGGTTTTTATCAAGCAATTGAAAGAGCTGGAGATTTTTGGAAACCAAATAAGTGAAATATTTTGGCTGGTCAAAATTGTTTCCAGTAAAAATCCTCAGAAAACGCAGAGAGAAACCGTTGTACAAAATTTGCAGTGCAAATTAAAATGTGTTTTTCCAAGGGAAAACAGCTATGGGGAAAATAAATTTCTGAGCACTGTTGCTGGAAGGCTGCTCCGTGCTGAAAACGTCGCCCCATGAGAGCACCCAGAGGAGCATCCATGGGTGCTCATCCCCGGGAGCATGGTGTCAGCCCAGGGGCAGCGAGTCTTGCTTTTGGCCTCACTTAACTGGAAAACGGCTGCGCAGATTTTGCTCACATTTTCCCCATAATGTCACCTTTAGGCCACAGCAAAGCAAAGAGGATTTCAGGCTGAACGTGCTGCGCCTGGCAGAAGCGGTCTGCCATGCACGGGGGCTGGCAGGGGAGTGGGCGGAGGGGACATAGTGAGACCACCCTTGGGCTGTCCCACTGCTGATGCTGCAGGAAAGCTCAGGAGATGCCTTAAGAAGGGGATTTACAGAAGCCGGGATGTTGAAGGGATCCCTCTAAAAAAGTCCTAAGAAAGTCCAAGGGGAGGCATGGGCAGGGAAGGATGCCAGCAGGGAAGGCTGCCGACAGGGAAAACTTGTTCACAACCTCTCTTGCCCCTTTTGTCTTAGACACTGGAGCCTTTTCTCTAACTGCCAGGCTCCCCCAGTGGATTTGTGGCCTGAAAAGGGAGAGGGCAGCACCTTCTCCAGGCAGGAGCTCTGCTGGGGCTGTCCCTGGGGCTGCAAACAGGTCTCCTGCAAAGCCAGAGCCTTTTACCAGAAAAAAAAAAACAGAAAACTCCCTGCTCCTGGATCCTGGTGTGCTTGCTGGGGCTTTGGCAGGGGCTGGTGCTCAGGCAAACGTGGCACAGCCAGGCTGGGTGGCTGTGCCATGCCGGGGGACCCAGTGCCACCCTGCCATGGGGCTATGACGTTCCAGCTGCACCTCATCTTGGATGTCCAGAAAATATGGGGCAGCTGAACAGGGTTAAAGCATTCGGTGGAGTCAGGATTGAGCCGATGGGAGATGAACACAGAGCAGGAGGCAGTACGAAGGCACCGGGGGCAGAATTTGCAGCGTCGCTGAGTCCCGTGTGGGCTGTGGTTTGGGACCTCTGCATCTGTGCCGCATTTCCCATTGCTCCTGATGCTGTCCTGGCAGCTTTGTGGTCACAAGGAGCCTCCTCCTCTTTAAACCCTCTGCATACCCGGCGTGGTACAGTACAGTCTGATCCCTGACCCCGGAGCGGGCTGAGCTCTCTGCTGAATGAGCTGAGCTCCTGGGTTAAAAATAGCTCGTGACCATGCAAATCACTGGCGAGATATTAATGCGGATGCAAATAGTCCCTGGCAAAGCTGGCAGAGACGCCCTGCCGAACCATTCTTACCTTGAATTTGTAATGTACAGGCTTTTAATATGTGCTGCTGGGGGTAATTTGTTAGGCTGGGTGGCAGAGGCTCAGAAAGGCCCAAGAGTAGTGAGGCACTGCAGATTCCCTATGGATCACCACTGCCCTGGGCTCAGATGGTGGTTGGGGAAGCTCCCGTGGGGCAAAGGGAAGGAGTCGGGTGTGGGGAGGGCTGACCACCCTTCTCAGCATCGGTTCCTGTTGGTGCTGGTGGTCCTGGCACACCTGAAACTGTCAGCAAGGCAATGGGTAAATAACAGAGCCCTGCGGCGCTGAGCATTGCAGGGGTCACCATCACAGCCCCCTGGGGTGATTTGACACCCCTCCCACCCCCCAAAAAAAATGCCAGCTCAGGAGTGGGCAAGGCAGCTGTTCCGAGCAAGCTGGACTCTACACCCCTGAAACGCCTCGGCAGCCTGCGCCCCTGAGAAAAAGCCATTTGCCATCTCTGTTGAAACGCTGTGCATGTCAGATGTACTGCTCCTGCGGGCACGGCAATAGTCAAGAAGAGCCAGAGCACTCCACGGGCAGAGAGAGTCATGTGAAAAATGCTCTTGTTCCCTCTTAAGATGCTTGGAAGCAGCCTGAGGGCTTTAGCACTGTGCCGCTTTGGTTTAAGTTTCTCTAATGAGGTTTGCCTTCTATTACTGTCAGGGAACATTTTTCATTGTTGAAGCCACTGTAAATGCAAAGCCTTAAAAATGAGTTTCCATTTCAGATCTGACAGCTCAGCTGCTAATGTAAAATAGAGAAAAACCACAGATCAGGCTGCCTTTTAGTGCAATTAGCCCTCCAAATGGAGCAATTTACATTGGCACACTTGTGTATCTTCCTGCAGAAGAGAAAAAAAAAACCTCATTACTTAAGCTCAGACCTCTATGAACAGAAATGAGGGGAAGGGAGAAAAAAGCACACCGAGGACCAGAGCTCTGGGATGTGCACTCTTGGCCTTGCACTGCCACGCTGCTCGCTGCGTGCTGACGTGCCAGCTAGCTGCTGGGTTTGTCAATGAGCACCGGGCTGGCTTTGCACGTGGTGCCTGCCTCCCCGGCTGTGCTCCCTGGTGCGCTGTCACCGGTGCCTCTCCCAATGCACGTGCTCATAACGGTGCCATCGGCACATCCCCCTCGGCACCTGTGGCGCACAGTGCAATGCACTGGCCTTTGTCAGCGCGCGGGAAGGCAGGTGTTCCCTGTGCCAAATGCTCCACTGTCCCTCCTCTGCCAGTAAGGTTTGCACGTTAGAGGCTCTCATCGATTTTTCAGTTCCTGCAAAAAGCCCGCAGTGCTCTGATGACATCGCCTTTTCTGTCATGCACGAGGGGGGACCCGCAGCACGGCCACCGTGGGCCACGGTGCAGGTTCTCCCGAAACACACTCCCGGATGAGCTGCCATTTGCTTGTCAATGCCTGCCCAGCTTGCAACCTCGCTCCCCTCACCGGCTCTTTGCCTGCATCCTTAATATCAACCCAAGGCCATGGCCCTGCGGCCCCGGTTGCTCTCAGAATAAAACAAGGTTCCTTCGAGGTCTCAGTGCTCTGATTCACATGATGCTCTCGCCTTTTCCTCCCCTCCCTGCTCCATCCATCTGGCTAATGACACCGGAGCGGCTCCGTCCCGAAGGTCTGTGTGCAACCTCTTGCCAGCGAAGGGAGAGCAGACCTTGAGACACCATCCAGCCGCAGCCAATTCCAGCAGCCCCTCTGCGCATTTATTAATTCCATTTGCAAGGATGAAATCCAGCTTCCTCAGGAGGAGGAGGAAGACAGGACACCTTCAGGGAAGCCTGTCCCCGCAGTGGGCAGGGAACGGACCCTCCTTGCAGGCAGAGATGGGGATGAGCTGGAGTTGGCTCAGTGGTGCTGCACAGGCAGGATGTGCTGCAGCCCAGGGCGGTGATAAATCAGCATTAGCTGAGCAGCTTAGGAGCTGCTTTGAACTCGGGGACTGCCTGGCTGCGGTGGGGTGCTCTCCGCCCACCAGCCCCACAGAGAACGGGGCTGACCCTGGCGTGCTGCAGCCCAGTGTGGTCACCAAGCCTGGGACTCCAGCCTTTCTTCTCCATCTGACTGTCTGACCTCTCTTCCCAGGCATCCTGTGCCCAAATCCACTGCTGTTCTCACTCTTCCAGCCCCCAGCATGGGGTTTTGATCCACGTGTCTCCGTGCAGAGATGGCTGGGGTTGCAGTAGCCCTCCCTGTGTGAGAGCAGGCTGTGCGGCTGCAGACCCTGGCAGGATCAGCCCTTCAGATCAGGAATTTCAGCATCTCCTAGAGTGGCTGCAATGGCCTGGGGGCTCTTCCCAAAGCCCTTGTGTCCCCTCCGGTGAGAGAGGAGCCAGGCTTGTGCCTTTGCTACTGGAGGGCATGGAGGGGTGGAGGAAGGATGGGTGATGGCTCACAAGCAAGGAGGAGTAACGTCAGAGGTCTGCACCGTTCCCTTGGGCCATCAAAACTGTCTCACACCCCAAAAATGATCCTGTCAAGCTGACACCACAAACCCATGTTGACTGGTGCTGGTTACGCCACCTTCCTCTGGTTCATCTGTAATCAAGCCCTGTACAAGCCACTCGGTGGCACTGCCCGGGATGGATGTCAGGCCGACCTTTTCAAACACCAGCGTGACACCAGCCTGCATCCACTTACCTGAAACCTCCCTGCCACTCATCTGCTCATGGAGCAGCAGCGTGGCAGGACACAGAGCTCCGCATCCAGCTCTTTCCGACCTCCCTGCTCCATATCCTCCACCTCTGTCACCTCCCACCAGCAGAAAGTGCCTCCTCAAGTCACCTAGCCGGACCCCCGTGGGGGGGTACAACGGGTCCTGAGCCGCCCTGGCTGAACATCCCCCAGTCCTGCGGCTGATGCTGGATGCGCGGGACGCCGCAGGTGTCCAAACGCTGCTTCCCATTGTCTCCCACGGTTGTTTTGTCACTTCGCAAGGTTGGAAATGATCAGCTTCCCGTTCCCCCGATTGCTGTATATTGCTGCTTTCATTTTCTACAGCTGGTTTCACTTTTGTCTAACGCCACCCGCTTTTCTTAACAGGCCTCTGCTCTCCTGATTGAGGGATTGTCTCTTCGGATAGCTGGTAAAAGTATTCTTCACAGCTCGGAATTATGATTCAAATTTTTCAGATTAAATGTGCTCTTCCAGCTGATTCAGCTCATAATTGTTTTCAGCTTTGTGGAACTGGTCCGTTCGATGCCGCAGGCATGTTCAGCATTAGGGGGGGTGGGGTGGGGGGCTCAATTTGAGCCACGCCATGGTTGCTCGCACCTAAGCAACCACTGCTTTTTAGCTCAGAGATCAATTCCTCTTTATCTGCTGAGATCGGTCTGGTACAGGCTTCCTTATGCTGCACGGAACTTTTTTCTTTTTATTGAGAATATTGCTTCATGAATCCGCAGCCCCTTTGGATACAGCAAGTGAGAGATTCTTGCAGAACACTAGATTTCAAGTGCTTTCACACTGTCCTTCCCCTGCCATTCAAGAAGCATTTAAGGAGAGGGTCGTTCAGCTTCTGGTGCACCCACCTTCGCTGCCTGGTGCAGCCTGGTCTGCTGGGTGCAGCCGGGTGCTCTGCTCCTTGAACTCGGTGGGGTCTAGCCGTCCAAAAGCAGGGGTACAGAAGAGTGCATCACCCAGCTGGGACTGAGGGTAGGCTGGCTGTGGTCCCGTGGCATCGCCCGTGTCTGGGGGAACTGTATTTCTACCTGCACCCTTGTTGTGCCAGGAAGGTGGGTGTCATGAGGCTTGACCAGCCCTGCCTGCTGTGCTGCCCTGGGGGCTTTCAGCCATGGGATGGTGTGCATCTGTCCTGCAGCGCTGATGCTGCCTGGCAGGTAGGATCTCCCCAAAACCCAGGGAGAGGGACCTGGCAGCTGGTGCCACCTCCCGAACCTGGGGTCTGAGGGTTGTGTCCGCACAGCCCTTCCCCACCAGGAATTTGGAAGTGTGTAGGTGATGCTGGAGCTGGCAGTGGCTGCTCCTCCTCAGCCTGATGTTCTGTTGATGCCCAGAGCTGCTGACAATGGGCACGTGTATCTGTGCATCCAGATGGGAGCTGCTGCCCCTGCGCCAGGTGAGCTGAGCAGGAGCAGGCACCGCCTTTCCTTGCCCTGGGGACCATGGCACTGGCTTGTCCACCCAATGGGTCAACACCGATGGATGCACAGTCCCAGGGCACCTGGGAATAGGGACTACCTCACCACACCGCTGTCCTCTCTGCTCCAAGCACAGAGTAGGTCACTGCTTTCTCCCATCCCATTCCACCCCACCCCAAGGCACTCATGCCTTGGTGGACCACAGTGCCAAGCCCCCACCCAGGTCTGGAAATGGCCTGGACCATGCCACATGGCTCCATCAGTGTGAAGCTCAGTCTGTTCTGCCAATGCACAGAGCTCCCAGCCCTGGTACGTGTTCATCTAGGACTTACCTGGTTTTGGACCCAGTCTGGTGTAAGCCCCAGGACCATGTTCCCAGGAGAACCACCAGGGACACACAGTGCCATCACGGGAGGACAGGGCACTCAGTCCATCCGTGCACTCGCAGCCACTCACTTGGGACCACTCTGGGGCTCTCATTTCCCGCTCCAGAGGCTCCAGAAAAGCTGTTCACTGGTGTGGTACATCCACAGGTGCACCAGATCTGGACCAAACCAGCACACAGGCTTGCTCCAGCTCTGCCTGGGGCACTTTGCAGCTCCTTGAGGCTCCTCAGTCGAGGAGGATTTAGCTGCCAGCAGGCTCCAATTGGCATTTGGGTCAGCATCCCGGCTTTGCCTTCCTGGCACTGACTCTGCCCTGCACTGGTCCTCCCCTTCCTCCGACCCCAGGAGCTTCCCATTGCTTGTGGTTACTGTCGGGTCCCCGCTGTACCCTCTTCAGCTTTGTTATGGTTTGAAGAACCCACAACAATTTATTGTCATTTAAACAATTATTGTATCATCCAATGACCCCTCCCCACCCAGGAAGGGGAATCAGGAAAAAACAAGGAAACACGAGGGTTGAAATACAAGCAGATTTAATAGAATAAGACTAGATAATTAACATTATTAATTATTAATACTAAAGAATCAGTATTGATCCTGATACTGATATACAATATACCAGGAGTATCCTCAGCCCATTCTATCCATGGGAAGCCATGCACTCCCAGCAGGGACAGCAAATATGTGACACTGCGAGCATTGTGGCTCTGGGAGGAAGGGAAGGGCTCAGGGCTCCGGCACCGGGGCAAGGAGTTCTCAGGATTGCAGCCATCAAGGGAGAGAGAGAAATCCTCAGCAAACTTTCTCATTTATATTGAATGTGCCATTCAATGTATGAAATAATCCTGTTGGCCAGCTCGGATCCAGTGCCTGGGTCTCGCTCCTCCTCATCCCCCCACCTGGTGAGCTCGAAAACACTGAGACCTTGAAACTCACACACCATAGCTGGCTAGAAAGTAAATATTTTCACAAATTCAGATACTAGAGTCTTCTAAAAATGCAGTTTTCCCAAGCATTAGAAGAGACCTTACCGAAAAGTAAAATTACTGAAAGAGAAATTAATGCTGTGTTACTCAAACCAGGACAAGCTTGGGGGATTTTTTGCCCTTTCCTTTTGCAGATCCCCCGCCCTGTTCTCCCCAGGCTGAACAGCTCCACACAGTGCAGCTATTTGCCTCTTCCCCCGGCTCCTCCAGCTAGCGCTGCCCTGTGCCACAGGCACTGCCTGAAAACCCTCCTGGGTGCTTCAGCATCCTGCCGGGAGCCATGGGGGGCTGCGCCCATGAGGTTCCCAAAGCATCGGGGTGCAGGGACTGAGGAGGGCAGGCTGGCAGGCAGTACGGGGTGGCACGGTGTGCACACACGTGTCCCTGTGTGACAGGGCTGCTGACGCTCTGGAAAGTGCTTCCCGTGCCTTTTCTCTTATTTATGAGGGCTCCTCCAGCAGCATCGCACCCCTGCCCAGGAGGAGGCTGGAAATGGGATGAGGCACAAGGGTTTTCCCCGTGCATCCCCCGGCAGTGTTGGGGCAGGGTGGAGGGCATGAGTATGGGAGACGGGGCAGGGGGCTCGGCTGGGAGCACCTAACACCCCTGTGCCTTTGTGCGGAGCCGGCTGAGGACGGATCTATCCCTCTCCTGGCACCAAACCTGAGAATTCAGAGCTAAAACCAATTCCATGTACAAAGCAACCAGCGGCTGCATTTTTCATGAGCCAGATGACTGGAAACAAAACAAGTCTTTTCCAAACGGGGTGATAGCCGGGCCTGTGTTCGACTGCCGCGGCTGGTCACGGTCACTAAGCAAATGAGTGAGGAGCAGATTTGACAGGCCATCATGTTCCCGTGATCCACTGACAGGATCCGTCCTCGCTCCCCAGCCTCCAGCCAGCTTTTCACACCGGCAGCCGGCAGCAGCGGGCACACTAGGCTCCCCAGGGATACAGTGAAGCCACTGACACCAGTGCACACGTGAACAGCTGGCAACACATCCCTCTGCTTGACACCCTCCTTGCCTCGCTGCCCAGTCCCCCCAAAACCAGCTCCAGCCCCAGACTGGGCTGCCCTGTGGGAAGAGCTGTGTTACTTGTTGCTGTTTTTTTTTCTTTTCCTTTTTCTTTTCCTTTTTTCCTTTCTCTTTCTCTTTCTTTCTCTTTCTCTTTCTCTTTCTCTTTCTCTTTCTCTTTCTCTTTCTCTTTCTCTTTCTCTTTCTCTTTCTCTTTCTCTTTCTCTTTCTCTTTCTCTTTCTCTTTCTCTTTCTCTTTCTTCTTCTTTCTCTTTCTCTTT